>CAUYRH010080914.1:0-30087 GCA_963574655.1 Perodicticus potto
TTTTTTGAGACAGAGTCTCACTTTGTTGCCCTTGGTAGAGTGTTGTGGAGTCACAGCTCACAGCAACCTCAAACTCTAGTGGTTAAGTGATTCTCTTGTCTCAGCCTCCCGAGTAGCTGGGACTACAGGTGCCTGCCACAACGCCTGGCTCTTTTTTTGTTGCAGTTTGGCCGGGGCCGGGTTCGAACCCGTCACCCTCAGTATATGGGGCTGGGTGCCCTACTCACTGAGCCACAGGCGCCGCCCAAGCCCAAGATCTTTTAAGAGGAGAAGGAGGCAGCCATGTGAAGAAGCAGAGAAGAGCAAATACAAAGGGCTTGTGAAAGGGAAGGGGTTTGGCACGGTTGGAGGAAAGCAAGGAGGATAGTGTAGTTGGGATGCGGTTAGTGGTATAAGGTCAAGTGGAAACAGCTGGAAGGGCCCAAAGTATGTAGAGCATTACAAGGCCACAAAAAAGTTTCTATTATCAGTGCAATGGGGAGCCCCTGGAACATTTTAAGTGGGAGAAGTATAAGATATGGTTTTCATTAGAAAGATTTGTCTCAGTGTGAGACACATCTTGTACCCTCAATGAATCCTCAACAATTTAAAAAAAAAATAACAAAAGATTTGTTCAGGGAGTTATGGGAATGGGTTGAGGTGACCGGCAAGTGCAGAGACAGAAAGACCACATAATGCTACGTAGTGGTCCGAGGCAGGAGGGGATGGTGGCCAGACAAGCTTGGTGGTGCAAAGGTAGAAGGTGTTATTACCATTCTTGTTATTGTTGTGGGGAGAATTGTGTCACCCCCATCCCCACTCATGTTTTTTGAAGTCTCAGCCCCTTTACCTTGGAATGTGACCTTATTGGGAGATAGGTCTTTACAGAGGTGACTAGGCTAAAATGAGGCTGTCAGGGCGGGTCCCGATGCAGTTTGACTGTTGGCCTCCTAAGAAGAGGAAGTTTGGACACACAGACGCTAGGGATGCTAACATACAAAGGGCGACTGGGTGGGGTCACAGGGAAAGGGCGGCCCTCTGCAAGTTAAGGAGAGAAGCCTCAGAAGAAACCAAACATCCTGCTACCTTGACTGTGGGCTTCCAGCCTTAGGAACTGTGAGGTTGCTGGTTGTGTAAGCCACCCAGTCTGTGGTATTTGGTTGCAGAAGCCTTCTAATGTAGTTAGGAAAATGATGATGGTGGTGATGATTTCTCCATAGTACTTACGACTGCCATCTCAAATTAGCTCAGAGTTATTTACATTTGTGCTTTTTTCCCTCCTGTCTGTAAGTTCCATATTAAGAGCCAGGGACTTTGTCCAATTCACAGTCATCAGTGTGAATGGGGCAGTGCCGAGGGCAATGTTATTTCAAAGTGACCACATCACTAAATTTATTTCTTATATCACTCTGTATAATAGCCCAGTGTTTTACAGAGCTTGTGTTTTGTTTTTCTTTTGAGACCATCTCACTCTGTCACCGTGGGTAGATGCCATGGCATCAGCCTAGCCCACAGCAACCTCAAACGCCTGGGCTCCAGCAATCCTCTTTCCTTAGTCTCCTGAGTAGCTGACACTACAGGCTTCCACCATGATGCACCCCTAGTTTTTCTATTTTTGATGGAGATGGGGTCTCACTCTTGTTCAGGTTGGTCCTGAAATCCTGAGCTGAAGCAGTCCACCCCCTTGACCTCCCAGAGTGCTAGGATTACAGGTGTAAGCCACCTCAACACAACTTATAGAGACTTTTTTTCTGTAAAGTACAGGAGACCCTGAGGTTATGAGAGGGGTGCAAATTCTAGCACCTAGGGCTATCTAAGAGAAATAATGTTGCAACAAAGTTAGAACCAGAAGATATTTAGGAAGCATATGTTAGCAGTAGAAAAAATGATCTTGGGCAGCGCCTGTGGCTCAGTGAGTAGGGCGCCGGCCCCATATGCTGGAGGTGGCAGGTTCAAACCCAGCCCCGGTCAAAAAAAAAAAAAAAAAGAAAAAGATGATCTTCATTGGATTAGAGGGACCTTGAAAAAAGACACTTGTTTTTTGAGACAGTCTCACTTTGTCACCCTTCGTAAAGTGCTGTGGTGTAATAGCTCACAATAACCTCAAAGTCTTGGGCTCAAGCGATTCTCTTGCCTCAGCCTCCCAAGTAGCTGGGACTACAGGCGCCTGTCACAGTGCCCAGCTATTTTTAGAGATGGGGTCTCTCGCTTTTGCTCAGATTGGTCTCAAACTCATGAGCTCAGGCAATCCACCATCTTCAGCCTCCTAGAGTGCTAAGATTACAGGTGTGAGCCCTACGCCCGGCCTAAAAGACACTTTTTTAAAAATTGTAATTCAGCTAAATAAAGAGATGTGTCATTATTTTGGCTTCATTTAATGGCTTTGGAAAATAAGGCTAATGTGTGAAAAATGCCTCCATAAGGTCAAAGTCTCTATTTTATTCTCTACCTTTTTTTTTTGTAGAGACAGAGTCTCACTTTATTGCCGTCGGTAGAGTGCTGTTATGTCACAGCTCACAGCAACCTCCAACTCCAGGGCTTAGGCAATTCTCTTACCTCAGCCTCCCAAGTAGCTGGGACTACAGGCGCCTGCCACAACGCCTGACTATTTTTTGTGGCAGTTTGGCCAGGGCTGGGTTTGAACCTGCTACCCTATCAGTGTATGGGGCCAGAGCCCTACTGACTGAGCCACAGGCGCCGCCCTCTACCATATTTTAAATGATACCTGGTACATAGTAGTTTTCAAGTATTTGTTAAATGAATAAAAATCAGTTTAAAATCCTACCTGCTGGTTCGGCGCCTGTGGCTCAACGGGCTAAGGCGCCAACCACGTACACCTGAGCTGGCGGGTTCGAAAGGTTCGAATCCAGCCCGGGGCCGCCAAACAACAATGACGGCTGCAAACAAAAGAATAGCCAGGCGTTGTGGCGGCCACCTGTAGTTCCAGCTACTTGGGAGGTGGAGGCAGGAGACTCGCTTGAGCCCAGGAATTGGAGGTTGCTGTGAGCTATGATGCCACAGCACTGTACCCAGGGCGACAGCTTGAGGCTCTGTCTCAAAAAAAAAAAAAAATCCTTCTCTGTTTTACTTGCTTTAAATGTTTTCTCATACTTAAAATAATATCAGCTATTTCACAGAGGAAATAAGATGTTTTGCCTATTCTTTTGTTTCTTAGAATTGCATCGAAAGTCCTGAATCATATATTTACTTTGGGATATTTTTGACCTTAGACTGCCCTTAAACTGAAGGCGCTCAGCCTAGCTCCAGTCTAGCTCAATGGCACTGGCTCCACCTCGTGTCAGGAACGTGATACTACACCCACTGAATGCCAGGTTGCCAAGAACCAGTCTTCACGAGTCAAACATTTTAAGTGGTCCAAATGCTGTGTATTATTAAATGATGATTACACTTCTGGGCCACCTTATTGTGACTCATTTGTTCTGAAATAGTTTTACTCTCATATCCACTACTCCATATATGGCACAGGTGCAGAAACAAATTCTTACACTTAACCATAAAGATTTTTAGAGTTTAGTATGAACTTATCCATAGAAGACATTTACTTTGACAAAAGAAATGTCTCTGCATATTTTAAAGTTGTTATATGAAACAGTTGATTTTCATTTTCTCGAAAATCTTACCAAAATTGAGGAGTTAGTAATTTTTTTAAATCTCAGGAAATTGATTTAAAAGGAAGGAAATATTTTTTCAAA
Source organism: Perodicticus potto (assembly GCA_963574655.1). Classification (NCBI taxonomy): domain Eukaryota; kingdom Metazoa; phylum Chordata; class Mammalia; order Primates; family Lorisidae; genus Perodicticus; species Perodicticus potto. The sequence continues at coordinate 3,693 of CAUYRH010080914.1, forward strand.
AGAAAAATTTGTGGTTTTTTGTTTGTTTTACAAAAGTTGCATTCAATTTCTGTTTTGTATGCATGATGGAATACGAAATGAATTGGTCCTAACCACTATGTTGTTGAAGAGATGAACCTGTAGAGAGCCTGGGAGAGGCCACTTTAACCATCTGAATGGAGTGATTGTGACTCACAATATCAGTGTGTGCTAGCCAGATTGTGCTGACTTGTAGTAGCTCACAAGAGCTGATTGTTAAATTTTCAGGAATCTGCAAGCCACGGTTAAAGAAGACTAGTTTCTATGAAGAAATAAATTATATAAATTTAATTAAATTTTATTAAAAACAAAGGCACTGTCTTCAGCAGCACTTAACACTAAAATCAGAACAACACAGAGATTATCATGGCCCAGGTTGACACATAGACTCATGGAGTGTTCTGTATTTTTTTCAGGTTATTCTGTATAAAATGCTAAGTAAATGTTTTTGAGACTCTGTCTCTAAATAAATAAATTACATCAGTCTCATTTAGGCCAGGAGTCGTGGCTCATGTCTGCAATCGTAGGATTCTGGGAGGCCTAGGATCCCTTGAGCACAGGAGACCAGCCTGAGAAAGATCCAGACCCTGTCTCTAGTGAAAATAGAAAAAAAATTAGCAGGTGTCATGTGTGCACTTATAGTCCCAGCTACTGTGGAGGGTAAGGCAGGAGGATGGCTTGAGCCCAGGAGTTTGAGGTTGCTGTGAGCTAGGCTGAGGCCCTGGCACTCTAGCCTGGGCAACACTGTGAAACAGGTTCATCAACCTTAATATTATATGTGATCCTACAAATTACTTATTTTATATTTTTGTTTCATTTTCTGGTTCTTGCTTAATATCTTGCTTTCTCTTCCTCTTTCTGAACTTTGTTTTAATTTCTTTGTTAAGCTTTGGAGTTTTAATTTCCTGCCTCTCGTAACTTTATTTTTGCTTCTTTCAGTGTTTTCTTACATTTTTCTTTCCAGTTCTCTCCATTTATAATCCTCTCTTCATCAAAATTAATGGCCTGATCTTTTTCTGGCCTTTGTTCTTTCTTGCCATTCTCTCTTTCTCTTAGCTCACCTTTAGGAGCCTTATTACTGTTAAGGCAGAACTGTTGGCAGTTTGGTTTTCTCCTCGCTGGCCAGGACCCCATCTCTATCCACACACCCACTGGAGTTCTTCAGGGCCTGCCGGGCCCCTTGTACTGCACTCCCGTGTTCTCGGCACCACAGTTATGATGTGAGAGTAGCCCATAGGATCGTTTGTTCTGTTCCTCTAGCCCGGTATTTCAGAACTTGGGAGAACCAAGAGAAGCTTTTGGGGAGGCTTGGGCAACGCACCTGGCCTTGTGGGGCCTCCGTTGTCTCATCTGTAGTAACCCAGATGCCTCCGGCTTCTCCACTCTATAGGACTGTGCTTCTTTGCTGTAATTTTCCTTTATTCTCTAAGCACTCTAAGAATTTGGGACGACTCTTGAAATAAATACATCTCACTCCATTATCATTTGAAGAAAGCAACATTTGAGAAGGGGCTATTAGTATTTATTTATTTATTTTATTTATTTATTTTTTTTTGAGACAGAGCCTCAAGCTGTCACCCTTGATTGAGTGCTATGGCATCACAGCTCACAGCAACCTCCAATTCCTGGGCTCAAGCGAGTCTCTTGCCTCCACCTCCCAAGTAGCTGGGACTATAGGCGCCCGCCACAAAGCCCGGCCATTTTTTTGGTTGCAGCCATCATTGTTGTTTGGCGGGCCCGGGCTGGATTCGAACCTGCCAGCTCAGGTGTACGTAGCTGGTGCCTTAGCCCGTTGAGCCACAGGCGCCGAGCCGGGCTATTAGTATTTAAACGTCACGTCCCTTCCCCTGCCTCATTTGCTCCTGTGTTATTTTCTTTTCAGTTACTCTCTACCTTGCCTTTATTGGGCAATTTAATCAACTGATGGCCACTGAAAGGCACCTGCCAGTGAGGTCCTTTCTGGGGCCAAGGTCAGTCTGACCAGTCAGGTGGGAACTGCTGCTCGTCTTTAGAGAGCTGGCCGTTTCTACTCCTGATGACTGGAGCCTAGTGATCAACACCAGTCAGACACAAAAAGCAGCTCTTATGCTGTAGCAGCAGGGAGTGGGCCCCAGCACTACCTTCATCGGTGTGTACAGAGGGATGAAAGGGGCTTCAGCCTTTCCACGGATGCTTGACTCTCACACGGTATGGAGATTAGGGTGCCAACTGTGGAATACGGGCTGTGAGGGAGCAGGGCCCCTACAGCCTGGGGAGACATTCAGAGAACAACACCCGCCCCCACACACACCAGCTGCTTTTCCTCCTTAACAACAAACATTCTTTACCCCTCTGCCAGAAGTCACACAGCCCTTAGTATGGGCAGTCACACAGCTTTTCCTCCTTAAAGTTAATCTTTACCCCAGGTGTTACCTTGATTAGATACTCTATAAATGAAGCAGTTCACTGCTGGCTGCAGTCATCAGCTGTGCCAGACCTTCTGATCCCCTGTTAGTCTCTCGTGTCTTTCTTTCTCATTCCCTCTCAGGTTATTTCTCCTTCTTTGAGCCGGTTTGCAAAAGCCAACCCCCCCACGAAATTGAAAATCCGTGCCTAAGTTTTGACTCACCGAGAATTTAACTACTAACAGCCTACTGTTGACTAGACGCCTTATTGACAACATGAACAGTTGATTAATACATATCTTATATGTCATATGTATTTCATATTGTCTCATTATAAAGTAAGCAAAAGGAAGTGTTATTAAGAACATAAGGAAAATATATTTACTATTCATTAAGCAAAGTGTATCATCAAGATGGTCATCATTTTCACATTGCGTAGGCTGAGGAGGAAGAGGAGTTGATCTTGATATCTCTGGGGTGACAGAGGCCAGAGAAAATCCACATAGAAGTGGATCCGTGCAGTTTAAACTCATGTTGCTCAAAGGTCAACTGTACTTTTATTTTAGCTGCAAGGAAGTGTAGACTTACATCTAGCCTCATTTCCACTTTTATTTCATAAAATAATATTTTAGATGTATCCACTATTGCCAAGTTCATTTTACTCAGTACAGATATTGTAACCAATATTGTATCATGAAACTGAGGGTTAAGGCATCCTCAGTAATCACTTTTCAAGCCTAAGTAACATAAATAGCATAACACAAAAGTAAATTCTTTTATAAATAGTGTATATGTGATAGGGTTTCTATTATCATTTGTTATTACTTTGGTTTTAATTGCTGAAAATGAAGTATGCTTATCTTGTTGTTTTTTGTCACCCTCGGTAGAGTGCCCTGGCGTCACAGCTCACAGAAACCTCAAACTCTTGGGCTTAAGCGATTCTCATGCCTCAGCCTCCCAAGTAGCTGGGACTATAGGTGTCTGCCACAACGCCCGGCTATTTTTTTGTTGAAGTTGTCATTGTTGTTCAGCTGGCCCAGGCCAGATTCGAAGCATGTGGCTGGCACCATAACCACTGTGCTACAGGCACCCAGCCTTTTTTTTGTTTTTTTTAATAAAACCTTTTTATTTAAAAAAATTTTGAACTTATAAATTGTAAGAGTGATACACTGAACTCCTGTGTGCTTTTACTGAGATTCACCAGTTATTAACACTTTGCTGCTTGGCTTTGCTTTCTCTCTTCTCCCTCCTCTCCCCTTTCTTTTCTTTCTTTTTTTTTACATTTTTAAACATTTTATTTTGAAATAATCTGACAGAAAACTTGCAAAAATGGTGTAAAGAATTTTTATATTCTTTTACCTACATTCAGCAAGGATAGATATTATACATATACGTATGCATATACACATACAATACACACAGAAATATACATACACACTGTATATGTTTACACATGTAAATAGATTGATGAAAAAGAAAAACATTCTTCTATAAGCACGGTACTTTCAGATTAAAAAACTGGAAAAATTAGTACAAAGATCCCTATATACCTTTCTTTCAGATTCCTAAGTATTATGTGTTAATCACATTTGCTTTAAAATTTGTAATTGTTTTGTTTGAAACTTTTGAGTGTAACCTGTATTTGACGTCCATTGATCTCTAAACACAAACTCTTAAGTATGTATTTGTAAAGAAAATAAGAATAATGTCTTACATAGCTACTGGAAAATTCAAAATGATAATGTTAATATAAACAATAATAAAATATTAATCTATACGCTTAATGAATTGTCAGTTGTGTCACTAGTATCCCTTTGTTGGTCTAGGGATGTAGGCTGTATGTTATAATTTCCATATTTCTTTGCTCATTTGTATCTGAAATAGTTATTTGGTTTTTCATTGTCTTCTTTTCTTTTTGAGACAGAATCTCACTTTGTGGCCCTTGGTAGAGTGGTGTGGCATCATAGCTCAAGCAACCTCAAACTCTTGGGCTCAAGCAATTCTCTTGCCTCAGCCTCCTGAGTAGCTGGAATTATAGGCTCCCCCTACCCCCTGCCCGCCATTTTTCATTGTCTTTTGGTTTTTTTTTTCATTGTCTTTTGATGATTGTTAATCTGTTACTTTATAGAATGTACCTTCATTTGAGTAGGGCTAATCTTACCTTATAATTATACTCCATTTATGTATTTTTGTCAAGAACACCCCAGAGATGTTGTTTTGTTCTTCTAACTACCTTATGTAAGTACTCAGAAGGCACAATATGTCAATTTTTCCCACTATCTGTATTGGTAACTTAGATACCATGGTGAAACTAGTGTCTGCTGTATTTCTGCATGTTATTGTTTTTCTTCTCTCTCTCTTTTTAATTAAATCATAGCTGTGTATCCTTCCCCCTTTCTGTGTCTCTGCATTTAGTACGCGTGTGTATATATAATGCACACACACATACACATTTATACGTTTTATACATTTTATTATCATCATCTCCATTTTGCTGGAATATTTGACAGTAAGTTGTAAACATTGTAACCTTTTCCTGAAATGCAGGCTTAGTCTCTGTGTGTATTCATAAAAATAATCTTAGAGGCAGAAAAGGTGGATTAAGATGTCATTTGGCTCATTCTCCTTCTTCTTGCAGATAAATCCTAACCAGCACAAAACTGACATTTTACGGGAATGATAAACACAAATTCTTACAGGGACCAACCTGTAATATAAACATGTGAACCAGAGTGCAGGACAGTAGTCATGCCCGTATGTATGCCTTAGACTAAACAAAACATTATCTGGGGGCCACATTTGTCCCTTGAGTAATCAGTTTGTGACCTGTGGGTCTGTCTTCAAAGTGGAATATCCATGCCTTTATTTGGAAGCACCTTGTCACAGTTAAAGTCCTTTCAATCTAATGAAGTGCCCAGGTGGCACTGGAGAGAGGCCACAGTGGGAGTGGTTAGTAGCATGGATCTTAGACTCTGTGTGTTTAAATCCATGTTCACTAGTGTTATGGTTTGGGGAAAACCCAACATTTTTGTGGTTTAGTTTTTTTTTAATCTGTAAAATAATAGTACCCATTACACAGAACTTTTGTGAGGAATAAGTGAATAAAAATATTTAAAGCACTTTAAAACAGAGCCTAACACATAATAAAATGCTATAGCACTGTATTCTACTCATACTAATCTGATGGCCAGAAGATATTTTTTCCTGACTTTTGTACAGATCATGATCATGGTACGAGGGTCATAAGACAGATATGACAGGACTGTTACTAGAAGTCTTAGAAGAGATGCCCATTCCCAAGCCAGAAAGTTCATTTATCAACTTTTCTCACATTGTGAGCATCCTTTTTTCTGTTCTCATCCCCATTTTCTCCTTCCTTCCTTTGTTCCTTCCTTCCTTCCTTCCTCTCTTCTTTCCTTCTTTTTCCGTATTTTTTTTTTTTTTTTGGGATACAGTCTCACTTTGTTTCCCAAGCTGGAGTGTAGTGGTACAGTCATAGCTCACTGCAGCCTGAGCTCAAGCCATCTTCCTGCCTCAAACTCTCAAGTATCTGGGACTACAGGTGTGCACCACCCTGTCCAGATAATTTTTTTTCTTGCTATGTTGCCGAGGCTGGCCTCAAGTGATCCTCCTGCCTTGGCCTCCCAAAGTACTGAGGTTACGGTACTTTGCACCCGGCCACTAATCTCATTTTATATTCATCCCTCTTGTCAGACTTCTTCCTAGCTCTTTCTTAGATTTCTCTAGTCCTGAAGAAGTCATTGCTGGAATATATTGGCTATTTAGGATCCCTGACAACTTATTTAACATCTTGGGCTTTAGTTTTCTCGTCTGTAAAGTGGGATAATAATAGTAGTACCTCCTAGGTTGTTGTGAGGATTCAATGAGTTAACATATAACGGTGCCTCGTCCTGTGGAACTGTCAGCTCTTGGTTATGATGTCCATACTCTTTAATAGCCTCAATAGTGTGTTTTATACTTATGATTTAAATTTCCTTACCACTGACTCTTTTGGGGGGTTTTCCTCCCTTCTTCACTGCAAGTACTCTTTGTAAGGCCACCACCGATCTTCTTTTTGTCCAAATCTAAGATTTCGCTTCTTCTGTACTAATATTCTGCTTTCTGTAATGTTTTAAGCCATAGAGATCATCTTGCAATCAGGGGAGTGGGGACAGGTGGCAGTGAGGGGGTTATAGGAGGAAGAGAGGGAGGTGGAGTTGAGGAAGGAAAAGGGGGGCTGGGAGGGAGCCACGGAATGACTGGGTGACTAGTGGAGAGCTAGTGATGGCAGAATTCTGCAAATGGATTAGGCCTACGATGGGAAATGGAGTTGACAGTTACATGGTAAGGAATTTGGAAGAAATCTTGTGATTAGTGAAAGGAAGCAGAGAAATCAAATGGTTAGAGGTGGTGAAGCGCCTAGCAATTTCTTTTTCAACATAAAGAAGATACCTGAAAAATGGAAGACACAAGAGGAAGCAGCTACTAAAGAAAAGAATGGAGATGCTGAGAGGGAAAGGGAAGTGTGGTGAGAACAGGAGCCAAGACTGCAACAAAGAAAAACGCAGAGGAACTGCTTGACTGAGGAAGAGCATGTCATTCCTCCATGACGGAGAGCGCCTACCTGGAGAGGGGCACAAAGTCAGGGACTGCGAAGGTGACGTGACGATTAATCGTAGTGCCCAGTGACAGGCAGCTTGGACTTCTGCTGGGGTAAAGCGAGATGTGATCCAGAATAGACGCTTTGGGGAATTGGCTAGGAAATCAACAGGAGATGGATGAAAGTATCGTGGGCCACATCCAGGACACATTGGGTGTTGGATGGCATGCAACACGTCATGTTTCATTCTGCTAACTGTTTTCTTCCAGCAGTACTTTGTAGGAAGAAAGGAAATGAAAATGAGAGATATTCAGAGTAGGCAGGATGGCAGGGGAAGGGGCCCGGAGTTCAGTATGGTGATAATGGCAGTTTGGAATGGCTGACTATAGAGTATGAAGCAGCCATGTATAGATTAATAGATTCATTAACTGTTAAGCGTAACTGCATGAGTGAGACTAGGCAAAACCAATAAGGAACCATCCAGTCAACCCACAGAGTCATGAAAAATAATAAATCATTATTAATTGAGCCACTGTGTTTTGGTCAGCTTGTTACACAGCACTAGAAGGCTGCAATGCTGTGCTTTTAAGTGTGAGAGGAAGCCTGAGGACAGAGAGGCTGATACAAAAATAGAGGTTAGTCCCAAGGCGGATCTGTGCAAGATGGGGAAGAACGGAGGGCACGTGGACAATATCTGTGTAGAAGGAGTGCGGGGGCAGAATGTGAGAGCAAGGACGGGGCTGGCCACCTTGACACCCATGTGCTGGAGAGGCACGTCCTGGTCACGGGTAAGTGCTGGAGAGAGCCTGGAAACAGCTAAGACTCCTCCTGTTTCCCATTCACTCTTGGCAGAGACCTTGTGCTGCACGGAGGAAAGAGAAGTCTTCATATGACAGTTTCTTCATCATCCCATTCCCAGAGCACATGCTGGAGATACAGATAAGAGCTGCACTGTAAGACTGCGGGTTATAGACTAGTGCATTTCTTTACTTTCTGAGTGCAAACCAGTCCCACTTCCCTACTTGTCAAGACTAGTAAAAAGTTCACTATTAGCAGTCTTTGTGGCTCTTTCTTTTCCTCTCTTATATTGCACAAAAGTTCCTCAATGTTGACAGGTTCTTGGACACTGTGACTTTAAACAAAGCAATGTGCAGCAAGTCCTTGAATAATTTCATTGTAACGTTAATGATGAAATTGGGTCATTGTACATCTTTTTGCTTAAAAGTCGTAGTTTCCAAGAACATACCTAGGATGTTAAGTGAAGAACTTTCTGTACTGAGACCTCAACACTAGTGCAGTCTTCAGGAGAAAGAGGAAAACCACTGTGCTGACAAGCTGTCCAGACCTGAGGCAGGAGTCACGTCCCCTTCCTCTAGGCCAGCTCAGCCACAGGGAGCCTTAGCACAGCTTCCAAGTCCCCAGACCTCAAATGAAGAGATTGGCTTGGCACGGGAGGAGGAAACTTTGTCCAGTGTCAGGAAAAGAAAGATGAGCTAGTAGGTCAGTTATAGGAGAATAGGGTCAGTTCTGGAGGTCTTTAGGCCACTGTAGGCCACTGTAGGCCCATCACAAAGAACCTTTGCTGTTTCCCCTTGTATCAGTCAGACCTGTGGGAGTCAGGGCCAGAGAGAAGTTGCTGGATGCCCGGAAGACATCACACAGACTTTGTCTTCTGTGAGCTACCTAGGCCATACGAGACACTCTAGCTAAATGAGCCGAGAAGAGGGTGGGGACAGGTTCTTCAAGGGCATGTGGCAAGAGGAAGAGAGTGAAATGTCCTTAGTCTGTAGGGGAGACGGGCCTTGCTCTCGCGTGTAGGTGGCAGGACCTAGGAGGGGAGTGGCCGCACGGACACTGAGCACTGGGTGCCTGGCTCAGGCCTTCCCGCCTTCTCAGGAAGCCCACTCACTCGTCAGTTACTCAGTGAACCACACCCTCATCGGCCTGCCCTGCACTGGCTCACTCCTCAGCATTAGAATGTGCTCATCTCTCTCTGGTCTGAAACATTTAAACCCAACCCTCACAGGAGGACCCCATGTTCCTCTTCACATCTTAGGGTCATCCTCTTTCGTTTCATTCTCTGTTAGAACAGAAATCCCATGAGTGCAATGACAATTTTTAGCTTATTCAGTACTGCAATCGAATTTCTCCTCCCCCTTCTGCTGACACGCCCCTCGTCAAAATCACAGCTGATCATTTTTAGTAACTTCACCGTTTCTCAGAATTTAGCTTCCTTGACCTCAGCAGCATTTGACACCGAGGATGGCTTTACTTTCTTCTGTCTTTTCCCTTGGCCTCCATGACTTCACTCTCCCCTGGATTTTCACTCACCCGTCTGGCTTTTCTCCTTCTCTCTCGCAGGTTCCTCTCCCTTGGACCATTCCTTGAATCTGGGCACTCCTTCCTCAGCTCTTCCCTGTCTTTTCCAGCCAATACTCTCCTAGATGAGCTTTTCTGCTCCCATGGCTTCATTACCAGCTCTGTTTCTCCAGCCCTGATCTTTCTCCGGCATTTCACTCTTGTGTCACTGTGCAGTTTGGTTATATCCTACCTGTCTTTAAGTAGTTAAAGGTAATTCTGATGAAATTTCCTGGCCCTATAACCCCAGTCTAATTTAGTGCCTCTTCGTATGTCCTGACATCCTTTACCAGCCAGTGCCCACCTCTCCTGCAATTTATCTCCTTTATGTTATTATTTTATTTATGTATTTATTTTTTTTGAGACAGAGCCTCAAGCTGTCACCCTGGATAGAGTGCTCTGGCATCACAGCTCACAGCGACCTCCAATTCCTGGGCTCAAGCGAGTCTCCTGCCTCCGCCTCCCAAGTAGCTGGGACTACAGGCGCCCGGCACAACGCCCGGCCATTTTTTGGTTGCAGCCATCATTGTTGTTTGGCGGGCCCGGGCTGGATTTGAACCCACTAGCTCAGGTGTATGTGGCTGGTGCCTTAGCCCGTTGAGCCACAGGCGCCGAGCCTTATCTCCTTTATGTTAATCATTTGTTTATTCGTTTCATTCTCTGTTAGAACAGAAATCCCATGAGTGCAACGACAATTTTTAGCTTATTTAGTACTGTATCCTTAGCTCCTAGCATACTCTCTGGCACATACTGGGCACTCATGTTTGTTTTGTTGAATGAATGGGATCTGGAAATCATTTTAACTTTAGTTCTGCCCCTTACTGACTGTGCAACCTTGGGCAAGTCATTTATCCTTTCTAAGTTTTAGTTTATTTATCTGCAAATTGGAATAATAATAATACCTAGGTAACTAGGACAGGGCTATTTTGAAGATCAAGTAAGATGATATATGTGAAACTACTTTCCAAATATTATGCAAATAAAGTATTAAGCAAATATAAAGTATGGGAATTTATGTCATGATATCATATATATTAAGGTACTTAAGTAACCTGAATATAAAATGGCTACCTTGGGTCTAGTGTTAACATGAGAGAAAAACCACAATCCAATATCCCCAAAACATTAAAAAACAATTTAAATATTGTTTAAGTTTCTCAGAGAGGCACAGAGGGTTTATGTGCTGACAGAGTACTATGTAATTCTAATTTTCCTTATATCTGCCTCTCTTCTCAAAATCTGAGTCATGATGGCAGCTGTTCCCCATGAAGCACTATTTGAAAGGAGTTTACATAGAAAATTTTAAGTTTTCGAGTAGCCACATTTTGTTCAAACGTAAAAAAGAAGCAGGCATTGCTAGATAAATTTAACAGAGCGTAATTAGCAAAGAATGATTTGAGAATCAGGTGTCCCCTCAAACAGACTAGGTCAAGGGTGACTCCAGAGTTGCCACATGGCCAGATATTTATGAACAGAAAAAGGAAAGTGATGCGCAGGTAACCTGCCCAGTCTAGCAAGTCACAGAGTGGGATTTGAACCCTGCCAGTTCAGCATCAGAGGCCATGCTTTTAAGCACTGTGATGCTAATATAAACTTCACCTAAAACCCCCTGGGTCAATATCATCATGCCCATTTTACAGATGTGGAAACTGGGGCTCAAAAGAGTTAAGTACCACTTAAAATCAGCTGGTCAGTGGATGACATTTCTTTTTCTTACTTCCCCACCTCCCCGTCTATTCCATTTCTAGAACTTTTTGATTTTGGCCAGGCAAGGCTTGCATCTGCCGGTGAGTGAAAGCATTTCTTTCATCTGTCTTTGGTTCACTTGTCTGCCTTTTTCTTTTCCCAGCAAGCATCTTTTAGACTCAGGAGGCAATATCTGAGTGATTTGGTTTGCTATGATACATTTTCTCTGAAATAATTTAGAGAAACTTGGCACTTGCCTTTTCAGAGTTTATATTCTAAAATTATCGATAACCTTTGTTTTCCCCAGAGAGATCGGAACAATCATCAGGTCATTAGGATGCTGCCCGAGTGAAGGAGAGCTGCAAGATCTGATTGCAGAGGTAAGTGGGCCAAGGAAGTTTTCTTTCAGAAGCCCATTCTTGTGACAGCTACTCTTTGTAATTCAAAACAGTCCTTCTCTGAAACTTAAAAATACTCCAAACTACTTGAGGTGCTGAGTGAAGATATTAGGATAGCTGTACAGCTTTGCATATTAGTGACCAGTAATATTGGAAAGAATTAAGATCAGATCTTGAAAAAATGGCTATGAACAAATAACACAATTGACCAAATAAAGAACCCACTTTAGAAACTATCCTTTCTTTAAAATTAGTTTTAAAAAGGCCCATAGACACAAGGGACCAACCATATGCAGAAATGCTATTGGCAGATGAAAATAATGTAAATAATGTTTCAAAGGGAATAGAAACAGAGACTACAAGGAATTTATATTTATTTGGGGCAATAAAACTAAGTTTCAGAACAAGTAGTAAACGGAATATGATAATAAGAACTAACTTTTGATTGACCAAATACTCTCATAATTTTTCAAAATGACTATAATAGCATAGATGAGTCCTGGGAGAATTATTCCATAAAGCAGTGGAGAGGCACCTTGAGATAAGAGTGCTTCACACTCTGTTTGGTAGTCCAGAAAGGCTTCTCATCTGATTTCATAGGAGGCTTTCATTTTAACAGAGCAGAGACCTTAAGGGGAAACAGCTACCTGGACCACCAGTAGGAGAAGAATTTTTTCAGAACTGCTTATCTAGGCTTCTAGGTTAGAGGATAACAAAGAGGATAGAGGAGAAAGGCACGTAGTTGGGATTTTAATTGTCTTCTTATTCCTTGCTCCTAGCATAGTACTTGTTCAATGTTAAAGAGAAGGAATTGTGACTTTATGGGAGTCACTTAATCTCTGTGAGTGTAGGTTTTCTCGTAATAATACTTACTTCAAAGTTTGCTTCAAACATAAATGAGATGTGTTTTTTGGTTTGTTTTTGTTTTTACAGACAGGGTCATAATCTGTTGGCCAGGCTGGAGTGCAGTGGCACAACCATCGTTCACTGTAGCCTCAAGCTCCTGGGCTCATGTTATCCTCCTGCCTCAGCCTCCCACATTACTGGAACTATAAGCACACACCACTACACCTGGCTAATTTTTTTTTTATTGTTTGTGATTCATTGAGGGTACAAAAATTAGGTTACACTGATTGCATTTGTTAGATAAAGTCCCTCTTTTAATTGTAGGACACCGGCCCCATATACCGAGGGTGGTGGGTTAGAACCCAGCCCCAGCCAGGTAAAACAGTAGTGGCAACTGCAACAAAAAGTAGCCATTGTGGTGGGTGCCTGTAGTCCCAGCTACTCGGGAGGCTGAGGCAGGAGAATCACTTAAGCCCAAGAGTTGGAGGTTGCTGTGAGCTGTGATGCCACAGCACTCTATCAAGGGCGACAAAGTGAGACTGTCTCAAAAGAAAACAAAAAAAAAAGTCCCTGACTATTAAGATGTTATAGGATATTACATTGCTCAGACCCATGAAGTCAGTTTCATAAATCTGAGAGCATTTAAGTTGGTTGCATAAATAGTTAAAATTGAAATGTCTTCTCATTGTATTGCTCCTTTGACTAGTATAAAGTGTCCAACTTTGTCTTTCTTAACTTTAGTTGCTTTTAAATTCGTTTGTATCTGAAAATAAGATTGTAGCCCCTCCTTTCTTCTGATTTCCATTTGCTTGAAATACTGTTTTCCATCCCTTAAACCTGAATCTTGGTTTGCCCATCAAGGCTAGATGTGTCTCCTGGAGGCAGCAGTGGATGGCTTGTGCTTTTTTATCCAATCAGCCAGTCTGTGCCTTTTCAGTGGTGAATTCAGTCCATTGATATTTATTGAGAGAATTGATAAGTGTGGCGCAGTTCTATTCATCTTACTCTGTTAAAGTCCATTGTGTAGTTTTATCCTTTGTGCCATTGTGAAAGCTAAGTTTTGACCTTTAGCTTCTGGGTATTTACTTTTCTGGTGGTCCATTGTGCTGGTCAGTGTTGAGAATAGGTCAAAGTATTTCCTGTAAAATGGGTCTTGTTGTGGCGAATTTCCTCAGTGCTTGTATATCCACAAAAGATTTGATTTTTCCATCAATTTTGAAGCTTAGTTTATTAGGATACAGAATTCTGGGCTGAAAATTGTTTTGTTTAAGAATGTGGAAGGTGGATGACCATGTTTTTCTTGCTTGGAAGGTTTCCACTGAAAAGTCTGCTTTCATACTAATGGCTCTGCCCCTGTAGGTCAGTTGGTGCTTACTCCTGGCTGCTTGCAGAATTTTTTCTTTCATTCTGACTTTGGACAGGTTCATTACAGTGTGTCTTGGAGAGGCTCTCTTTGAGATCAGATGACCCAGGGTTCGACATCCATCTGAACGGAGTGTGTAGGGATCTTTAGTAAAACTTGGGAAGTTTTCATTTATGATGGTCTCCATTAGGGCTTCCAATCCTATGGGACAATCCTCGTCACCTTCAGAAATCCCTATTATTCGTATATTTGAATGCTTCATGGAGTCTTGTAGTTCTCTAAGCACCTGTTCTGCTTTCTCTCTCTTCTTTTCTGCCTCTTTAACTACCTGGGTTAACTCGAAAACTTTATCCTGCAGCACTGAGGCTCTTTCTTCTCCATGGACTAACCTATTTTTGATACTTTCTACTACATCTTTACATTCCCTGATTGTCTCCTTTCATTTCTTTAAGCTCCAGCATATCTTTTCTGTATTCTACATATTTCTTGTCTGACTTTTGTTTCTGTCTTTCCATTTTCTCATCCATTCCTTTTATTGTCTTTATCATCCATATTTTAAATGCCCTTTCTATCAAGTCCATTAATTCTTTTTTTTCTTTTTTTTGTAGAGACAGAGTCTCACTTTTTTACCCTCGGTAGAGGGCCATGGCATCACACAGCTCACAGCAACCTCCAACTCCAGGGCTTAGGCGATTCTCTTGCCTCAGCCTCCCAAGTAGCTGGGACTATAGGCGGCCACCACAACGCCTGGCTATTTTGTTGTTGTTGTTGTTTTGCAGTTTGGTCCAGGTTGGGTTTGAACCTGCCACCTTTGGTGTATGGGGTCAGTGCCCTACTCGATGAGCCACAGGTGCCACCCAAGTCCATTAATTCTTTATAGGTGGAGCCTTCTGCAGTAGCTACTTCATGGTCCCTTAGGGGCGTTCCTCTGTTTTGGTTTTTTCACATTGCCCAGATTTTTCTGTTGGTTCCTCCTCATGTGTTCTTTCCTCTTGTTCACCCCCTTGTCCTCCTTTTTATTTCTCTCTGCCTCCTTTGTTTCCAACAGAAGTCCTTGCTCTTGATGACAGTGTGCTCCAGTATGCTGCTGGGACACCACTTGGCACTGTGGGTTTTTTAGGAGAGAGCACAGCCAGCAACCTCTATGGTCCTTATTCCAAACTTAGTTGCCTGATTGTTGATCGCCTGATTGTTTCCTCAGCATTCAGACACTGCTGGGTTGGGATCTTTAAGCTCACAAGAATCCTTCAGGGGCAGGACTCCTAGCAGCTCCTAACTCCAGTGCCTGTGGGGTGTGGGAGTCCCTCAGCCTGTCCTAAGAGTAGAGTTCTGATCCTGGCAGGTAGAATTAAGAAAGCCTTGCTTTAGGCCCCTGCTAAGACCTTCTCATGACCTTCCCATAATGGCAGCCCCCTGGCTGCTGAGACCTTCTCCATATGGCTGCCTAACCAGCTACAAACCTATGGCAAATCCATGCCAACTGGCATTCAAATCTGGTTGTTGTATACTGTCCACTCTTCCAAGCTTTCCACTCTATGTGCAGCTTCCCCCAACAACTGAAAACTGCAGAAAGACTTCCTTTCCTCCTGGGCCTCAGTGGGTTGCCAGCTGATCCCAGAAGGTCTCAATCACTTGCCTAATTCATCAGATTTCCACTTCTCCAGGTCATATGTTGTATCCAGCTCACCACCTCCTGACTGTGCTCCCTAAGCTTATGACTCTGGGTAAGGTCCCCATACTAGGTATGGCTGGATTCTCTCTTTTTCCCCAGTTGTTCTAGGAGAGCTCAGCTGAACGATCCTTCTGGTCTGCCATCTTTCTCTACCTCCCACCCCCAAAACCTGGCTAATATTTTTATAAAGTTTTTCTAGAGACATGGTCTCTCATTATGTTGCCCAGGCTGGTCTTGAAATCCTGGCCTCAAGCAATCTTCCCTCCTCAGCCTCCCAAAATGCTGGGATTATAGGCATGAGCTATTGTGTCTGGCCTCTAGAAGATATGGTTTGCATAGTTTCTATGCCAAATTGTATAAAGTTGAGGAATGGAAAATTAGAAAGATGATTCTGAAAATACTTGATAAAGGAATATAAGTTTTTAGAGTATATTGTTTTTACATTTTGGGATTCAATAAAACTTTTTTTTACCAAGTGCGTGTGTAGGGGAAGCTTATTTTTCCTGAATTGGTACTTAACTTTTTTTTTTTTTAAAAAAAAGCTGCTGTCAGGCGGTGCCTGTGGCTCAGTGAGTAGGGCGCCGGCCCCATATGCTGGAGGTGGAGGGTTCAAACCCAGCCCTGGCCAAAAACTGAAAAAAAAAAACAAAAAAAACCTGCTGTCTTAAAGTATTTAACCACAATACTGGAATTGGTGTTAGGGAGACGAGGCAGGCTGGCCCTGTGGAAGAGATGGAAACAGGAAGATGAATTTACAGTTAAATCATAATTATTGCATGTTCAATAGAGTAAGCAGAACAGTAATGAAAAATGCTTCTGAGGCTGGGCACAGTGGCTCACATCTATAATTCTAGCACTCTGGGAGGCTGAGGCAGGTGGATTGCTTGAGCTAATGAGTTTGAGACCAGCCTGAGCAAAAGCGAGACCCCATCTCTACTCAAAAATAGAAAAACTGAGGCAAGAGGATTGCTTGAGCCCAAGAGTTGGAGGTTGCTGTGAGCTATGAATGCCATTGCACTCTACTCAGGGCAATAGCCTGAGACTCTGTATCCAAAAAAAAAAAAAAAAACCTCTGAAATTCAGACAAAGAGACTCTTGAGAGCCTAGTCAGTTAGTCATTTGTTTGTTTTAGCCTCTATCACAAATGAGCAAATCATGGCCCCTGGCCAAATTCAGCCCATTGCCTGTGTTTGTAAATAATGTTATATTGAATCAGTGTAACCTAACTCTTTGTACCCTCAGTGAATCCCAAACAATAAAAAAGAATAAGTAAATAAAGTTATATTGAAACACAGTTAAACTCTTTACATATTATCTGTGGCTGTTTTCTCACCATAAGGGCAGAGTTAATAGTTGCAACAGAAATCATAAGACTTGCAGAGCTTAAAATATGTACTTTTTGGCTCTTTACAGAAAAAGTTTGCCCACCTTTCAATCTGTAGGTTTCTAGGCTAAAGTAAAACAAATGCCACTTCTAGTATTAGAAGATCTGGGTTCAAACCCTACAGCTACCACTTAAATGATAGGACTCTCAATGAGCCACTTAATCCTTCAAAGCTTAGTTCTACATCTGCAAAAGGAATATAATAATATCAAGGGTTTTATGGGGATTAAATATAATAACTGTGAAGAATCAACTGTTACTTGGTGGGCACTCAGCACACATTTGGATTTGCTCTGCAGGTGGCTCTCTATCAAAATAACCCACCAGTATGGGCACTTAGCCATAGTGGATACTTAGGTACCAAAGTTTTGTTTTATTTTTATCCTTTTCCTTAGGTACATTGATGCAACCAGTGAAAATTACAGATATTTAGAACAATTATGGAGCAGTGGGGCTCACTGAGCTATTCAGCTCTGTATAGTTTTTTTTCCTATATTTGAATATCAACACAATTACTTCTAATTAAATTCTAGTAATATACTTAAACAGCTTTGAGTATGACTACTGTTTTGAATTTTCCCAAGGAAATAAGAGGGGGAAAGTATATATATATGCGTATTTGTACAGATTTAAATACATTTAATTTTTTTTTTTTTTTTTAGAGATAGAGTCTCACTTTATTGCCCTTGGTAGAGTGCTGTGGCGTCATAGCTCACAGCAACCTCCAACTCCCAGGCTTAGGCAATTCTCTTGCTTCAGCCTCCCAAGTAGCTGAGACTACAGGCGCCCACCAGAACGCCTGGCTATTTTTTTGTTGCAGTTTGGCCAGGGTCGGGTTCAAACCCCGCCACCCTTGGTATATGGGGCCTGCGCCCTACCCACTGAGCCACAGGTACCACCCTAATACATTTAATATTTAAAATATTTAAATACATTTAGAAAATCAAAGCTCCATGATAGTAAACATCTAAGGGTAAATATCTTATATTGGTAAATGTTCTGTAATAGTCTGAGATATAAAACCATTTAAATATATGTTGGGTGGGTCACAGTCCCCATGTGGGCTGGTGTCAGCACCAAGTCCAGTGCTCCTGGGTAGAAACCTGGTACCCTACCTGCTCGTCAGCACCCAGACCCTCATGGAGGTGGGTCCCATCATGGTAGGCAGTGAGCACTTGGATGCGGAGGTGATGCAGGGGCACTGTGCCCAGCCGTCAGCTCAGCTTTTCTGCTTCTCTCAGTGCTTATGTCACTGGTTCCAGGTCTGTCAGAGTTACCCTAGCAGTAGTTTGCCCTGTCTCCTAAGGTCCTTGCCACATTATTAGGCATTGTGGAAAACAGCTTTTGTGAGCCCTGTGTCAAGGACCTTCCTCACATAGCCCTAGACAGGCTGGAATGCAGGGCTTCTGTGTGTTGAGCATGACCCGGGTGGGCCAGACACTAGTGTGGTACCTGCACTAGGAGTGACTCTCTCACTATGACTTGTGGACAAGGCTCTGCTTCTTTGGAGGGGCTCCTCACCCAAATCCCTATTTCACTGGCTGCCTTGTCCCTCTCTTCCCAGATTGTCACTGCCCATGACCCAGCCCCAGTGGGCAGCGAATGGCCTTCTATGCAATCTTGGCTGGTCAGTGGCAGGACAGGGCCCCTCACCCAGTTGCCCCAGCTGTCCTCCTGCTTTAGGGCTGACCCCGGGGCCTTGGGGTAGGCTGTGTTCTGTGGGCAGGCTGTCCCTGGCCCAGCCCTGGACGCTCCAGTGGAAGATGGCCCCAGGACCAGGTAGATGGGTCCTGCATAGCTACTGTAGGCTGATCAAGGGCTGGAGTGAGTGTTTGTTCATCTGCTCTACTTATGCCTAGACTCTCCTCACATGGAATGTTTCCCTGGGGGTCTGCCCACTTCCAGGGAGAGAGCCCTAGGCCTGGGAGGAGCTCTCTGAGGCACAGCCCAGCACTCCGTTTCCGTAGGTAAAGATGTATATCCTTTGAAGTTCAAACCTAAGTGGAATTAGGGAGGATTTAAACTAATTACAAAGGAGAACTAAAAGATCTTTGAAAAATAAGACCCATGTTGGTAAGCTCATTGACTCAAGCTTAGGAATTGTGTAAGGATTATGACTTTCTTTTGGCATGGCCATTAATAGCCTCCACTCCCCCATTGCTGCCCTTTTTTGGACGTAGACATTAAGCAGTACCCTTGTTAGCTACCCGTCTGTTTTGCTCTTAAACATGCTGTGCTCTATTAACCATTTCCATAATTCCCTGTGGCTCCTCTTCAACTTTGCTTGAGGTTATATGAGGTCTCTTAGCTTGTGTGGTTAAACAACTCTGTCTGGCTTTTATTACCTGGGTTGTAAGGATTGGCCCGCAAATCACTACATGGATTTAACCAGCCCAGGTCTGTGCGCTGGTTAATCCTGCCTGCAGAGGGCATCATCACAGAGCCTGGTGATGTTGGTGCCCTTCTTGCAGGCACATGCCTGATGCTGATAGTGAATGGTGTGTTGTCTAAGCTCCTCTAGGGGTGGGTTTTGTGACTTAGAAGTACCCACTTCTGTCAACTCAAAATAATTTTTTTTTTTGAGCCAGTCTCATTTTGTCATCCTCGGAAGAATACTGTGGGATCATGACTCACAGCAACCTCAGACTTTTGGGCTCAAGTGATTCTCTGCCCTCAGCCTCCCAAGAAGCTGGGACTACAGGCACCCACCACAATGCCCAGCAACGTTTTTTTTATTCTTAATACTCACTGTTGCTCAGGCTGGTGCTGAACTTCTGAGCTCAAGCAATCCACCTGCCTTGGCCTCCCAGAGTACTGGATTACAGGCGTGAGCCACGGTGCCCAGCCATCAGCTCAGCTTTTCTGCTTCACTCAGTGGTTCTATCACTGGTTCCAGGTCTGTAAGAGTTACCCTAGCAGTAGTTTGCCCTGTCTCCTAAGGTCCTTGCACATTATTAGATTTTGTGTCATGAGAAGGTACCTGAAGTGGATGAATTTTTGCTTATCCAGTTCTGTATTCTAGCCCTCTTGGTCAAGCACTCTCATCCAATCTCAGGGATACTCTCTTAGCTCTTTTAGTCCAGGCTACCTAATTCCTTTTGCTATTTTAATGTAAGTCTCTTTCCTCCCTCATCAGGCCCAGCATTTCTCCAGCCAGATTATGCTGAGATTTAACCCTCAGTTACTGGCCAGGAGAAGACCAGGGGAAGTGTGGCCTTGGCTCAATGATAGCTGGGAGCATTATTCAATTATGTTTCCTGCCATTGGAAATTTAAAAGGTACAACATTTTCATGGTTGCCATGGTTGGCACCTGGAAGAGCTGCAATGTGAACCAGGTTCTATGTCCAATAGAATATGACCAAAAGGAGTTGGCTGCTCTGTATCTTTCATTCTAAGCTCATCATGACCTGCTCCTGGCTTTCAGGATTAGATTGAAGCAGAAAACTACCTAGGAATGAAATGAAGTTCCTCATCAAATCCAAGGAGTAGGGGCATAATGAGTGAGCAAAAACTTTACCAGCAGCTGGTAAAGAAAGGTAAGTGATGGATAAGAACTGGGCCAGACTTGTCCTTAGGTAAAAAGATGATACCATGGCAGGGAGATCATGGTAATGATAGTCATCAACATACTTGTCTCTTTAGGCAACTGACTTCAATATGGGATGGTTGACATCAACATCTGGTGCACAGCTGTCATTCTGGGATCACTATGATAATCCTGGGAATCTCTGTTTTCCCTCTGCTAAGTTGGATTTCTTTATATCCCAAGTTTTTCTCTTTCTAGTTCCTATAGCATTTTTGGCACATTCTTAGATGGCTTCTTGAAAAAGAGTGATTTGAAGCTAAAATTTTTGAGATTTTGTGTGTTTGAAAGTCTTTGTTTGCCTGGGTATAGAATTATACATTCAATGTATTTTTCTATATTCAGTGTGTTTTGATTTTTTTTTAAAGGTCTTCAGTAAGAGTTTTAAAGGCCTTCATGCCTGTAATCTTTGCTTTCTGGGAGGCAGAGGCAGGTGGATTGCCTGAACTCACGAGGTCAAGACCAGCCTGAGCAAGAGTGAGACCCCATCTCTAAAAATAGCTGGGCATTGTGATGGGCACCTGTACTCTCAGCTACTTGGGAGGCTGAGGCAAGAGGATTTCTTGAGCCCAAGAATTTAAGGTTGCTGTGGGCTGTGACACCAAGGCACTCTACTATCTTTTTTTCTCCAGTATTTGTAATTTTACAATGATTTCCCTTTGTGTGTATCTATATCTAATGTGTTAGGTATCTGGTGGGCCTTTTCAGGCTTGGTGACTTACATCTTTTCTTTCTAGGAAACTTTCTTACAATTATTTTGTTGATGATTTCTAACTACTGCTCATTTTCTTTGTTCTCTATTTTGGAATTCCAATTCCTATTCTCATTGTGTGTTTCCAGACTAGTCTTCTAATGTCCTTATTTTTCACTATTCTATTTTCCATCTCTATCTTTTTATTCTCTCTGGTAGATTTCTTGAACTTTGGTCTAATGTTTTTATCAGATTTTTCATTTCTGTTGTGCTTTTAATGTCCAGTAGCTTATTTTATGCTTTCTTGCTTTTTCTCTTTTCGAGACAGAGTCTCACTCTGTTGCCCTAGACTTGAGAACTATGATGTCATAGCTCACAGCAACCTCAAGCTTCTGGCTCAAGTGATCTTTCTTGCCTCAGCCTCCTGAGTCGCTGGGACTACAGGCACCTCCACAATGCTTGGCTATTTTTTCTATTTTTAGTAAGACTCTGGAAGGCTGAGGCAGGTGGACAGCTTGAACTCAGGAGTTCAAGACCCACCTGAGCAAGAGAGAGACTATTTGGCTATTATTGGAAAATGAGAAAAGGTGAGGGTAATTATTTTCTTATTTTGAAGTAGTTGATGATATGAAATATTTTATCTGTTATTGTTTCTGCACATCCTGGCAGTGGGGAAGGTGGGAGAGTGGAACAGATCTGCTCTAATTTTGTCTATGTCAGATGATGGTGTTAAAGAATTATAGACCTGGTAGTACTTGGAGATTACCTAGTGATGGCTACCAACCATTACTTTTGAATAGAAATCAGTAAATATGTTGTAAAAAGAATAACGAATATACTAAAGATAATGCTTATTTGTAATTGGTAAAAAATTAGTAAATGGTGCTACAACAGTGATTAGCAGCAAGAAAACAGGATCCAGGGAAATCTGTAAAAGTAGATTTTTCCTCTATTAAGTAAATAAAAATTATTTTTATATAGAACATGGGCTGGGTGCAGTGGTTCATGCCTGCAATCCTAGCACTCTGGGGGGCAGGTGGATTGCTTGAGGTCAGGAGTTCAGAGCAGCCTGAACAAGGGCAAGACCCCATCTCTACTAAAAGTAGAAAAAACTAGCCAGGCATGGTGGTATAGGCTTAAAAAAACAAAGCACAAACAACCATTAAAATAGACTAATATTTTTTATTTCAAAATTTTTACTGTAAAAGTAATACATTACAAAAAAATTTAAATAAATAGGCTGGGTGTGATAGCTCATGCTGTTGTAATCCTAGCACTCTAGTAGGCTGAAGTGGGCTTTAGCTTGAGCTCAGGAGTTTGAGACCAGCCTGAGAAAGAACAAGACCCTATCTCTTTAAAAAATAGAAAAAATTGGTGGTGCCTATGGCTCATCGAGTAGGGCTCCGGCCCGATATACCGAAGGTGGTGGGTTCAAACCCGGCCTTGGCTGAACTGCAAAACAGAAAAATAGCCAGGCGCTGTGGTGGGCGCCTGTAGTCCCAGCTACTCGGGAGGCTGAGGCAAGAGAATCGCCTAAGCCCAGGAGTTGGAGGTTGCTGTGAGCTGTGTGACACCACGGCACTCTACAGAGGGTGATAAAGTAAAACTCAGTCTGTACAAAAAAAAAATAAAATAGAAAAATTTGCTGGGTGTGGTGGCAGGCATCTGGAGTCCCAGCTACTCAGTAGGCTGAGGCAGGAGGATCACTTGAGCCCAGGATTTGTGGTTGTGGAGAGGTGTGATCCCTTTGATAGATAGCTAAGGTAACAGCTAACATACATTTGAAAAAATGCTTATTGTCCCTGATGGTCAGAGAAATGCAAATCAAAACCTCTCTGAGATATCACTGAACCCCAGTGAGAATGGCCCACATCACAGAGTCCCAAAGCTACAAATGCTGGCGTGAATTTGGAGAGAAGGGAACACCTTTACACCGTTGGTGGGGCTACAAACATAACCTCTTTGGAGGAAAACAAGGATAATCCTCAAAGAACTCAGATTAGACCTCCCATTTGATTTTGTAATCCCTTTGCTAGGCATCTACCCAGAAGAAAAAAAACATTTTACCATAAGGACATTTACACTAGACTATTTATTGCAGCTCAATTTACAATTGCCAAAATGTGGAAACAACCTAAATGCCCACCAATCCAGGAATGGATTAACAAGCTGTGGTGTATATATATATATATATATATATATATATATATATATATATATATATATATATATATACATACCATGGAATACTATTCAGTATTGTATTCAGTAATACAATACTAAAATGATGGAGACATCTTTTTTTTTTTTTTTCTGTAGAGACAGTTTCACTTTATCACCCACGGTAGACTCCTGAGCTCGAGCAATCCACCTGCCTTGGCCTCTCAGAGGCTAGGATTATAGGTGTGAGCTACCATGCCTGGCCCTATCTTGCAGTTTTTATATTTTTTAGTACTCATTGTGTATATATTTTTGGTGACCGGGAACTGGTTGAAATGTAGATGCTTAATAAAGCATCTTAACTACTGATACCATCTTGTTTTTTTTGTGAAGCATGAAATAGTTCAGTTTATTGACTGATTGTTATGTCACTGGGGAGAAATGAATTTTCACTGTATGTTTTATTGGGCCTATTCACTGAGCTCAGCATTAAAATAAATAATGCTGTAATGAGAAAAGAGATGGCCTGGTGATTTCTCTATAGGAACGGAGCAAAGAAGTCTAGGCTGTGACCTCATCAAAACACCTGACTGACTCTGATGACCTCAAATCTGCACTTAAACCTCCTTGTGTCTGTACTACCCCACATTCAAAATAGACTAAGGAAATTGACTTAAACCAGAAACAGTATTTGCTGCACTCTTTGGGGCTTAGATAAATGTTGATATTTTCAAAAAATCTTACAGTGTGTATGGATTTATTGAGACATCTCCACTGGGGAAAAGGAAACAGAGACTATGAATGCTCGAAGGCACTGTGGGAGACTCGATTATGTGGGGCCCCTTTGTGTGGCAATGAAGGCAGCATATTAGCTTCAGGTCCCCTGCTCCACTGTAATTCTTTGGAGGAAGAGCAGCCAGGCATATCAGGGCCTCGGCCATCCAAGCAAACATCTGCTGGCGCACTATTAGGATGAATTCACTGGAAATGGTGCTTTTAGTGGGCTGCACATGGAGAGTCTTCCACAAAGAGCTTTTATTCCCTTAACCATTTATACATGCTACCGAGGTTACTTCCAAATTATTACCTCCTTTTCAGTACATTGTCCCTCCTCTTAGAAGAAATGGAGTAGATGTGACTTACTTTCCCGTGTTCATGTTTGCAGGCAGGATGTATTTGTTTTGTTTTTGTCTTTTGAAGAGGAGGAGCGTAGAGTATGGTGAGTGTCTGTTATTTCTCATCTTTTTTCAGTCCAAAGAGACAGGCAAGGAAACAGCCGAGGTGGAGGCATTACTGCTCATCCACATACCCTGTCCTCTAGACATGAGGTAAAGTGACAAGGGGGCAGGGACAAGGTATTCTATGTGCCTAGAGATTTAATACATTATCTTGTATAATTGCCACATTTCACATGGCATTTTACAAAGAGGCATCAGGGCCAAACTTCTGTGTAAATAGTTAGGTTTATATGGTGAGCCTGAAATTTGAGCCCTAGAGATCGATACTTTAGGACAGTGGTTCTCAACCTTCCTAATGCCGCAATGTATTTTCATTGTTAAAAAGGGGTCACGACCCACAGGTTGAGAACTGCTGCTTTAGGAAGAAGTGTCATTACATGTCATGGAAGTGTGTGCACTACTGGTAGAAACATCATCATGGTCATAGATTCTTACCATTGACAAAGCATGTTCTATCTCCGTGTCACATCTCATGTAACCTACATGAGCACCCTGTAAGGTAGATATTAAAAATGGGGTTCACCTGTCATTCTCCTTGTGTGCATGCCTGTGTCCAAATATGTCAGTCATATTGATGTAGGGGCCACCCTAATGACCTCATTTTAATTTGATTATCTATGTAAATACCCTGTCTCCAAATAAGATCACAATCTGAGGTGCCGGTATTGGGACTTCAACATCTAAATTTTGGGGGATACAATTCAACTCATAATGTGCTCATGTGGGTGCTCTCTCTTTCTGTACACAAAAATGGAATATGGTTCGATATTTGATACTAAATCCTGAAGGCATTTAAATTTATGGGCTTAAATAATCATTAAGCCACTATTGCATCACATTTTTACTGTTCTTGTCTTTTCTTACAAAGTTACCTATCTTGTCCTGTACCAGAAATAATAAAACTATCTCCTATCCTCTCCTCTTCGCATCTGTTTCCAGATTACTAGGAGTACTAGTCTACCCTATTCTTCTAATTTCTTCTCTCACTCTCTCTGTCTTTTTAAGAGAGAGGGTTTCATGCCACTGCCCAGGCCTGAGAGCACCGGCCTGATGGTAGCTCACTGCAGCCTTGAACTTCTAGGCTCAAATAATCCTCTTGCCTCAGCTTCCAGAGTAACTGGGACCATAGGCACATACCACCATGCTCGGCTAATTCTTTTATTTATTGTAGAGGTGGGGGGTCTCACTATGTTGCCAGACTAGTCTCAAACTTTTCAACCTCCCAAAGTGCTGGGATTACAGGCATGAGCTACCACACCTGGCTTATTTCTCTTTTATGACAGATGATATACTACATTTTAAAAAAGGATTTAGGGCCAGGTATGCTGGTTCATGCCTAATCCTAGCACTCTGGGAGGCCAAGATGGGAGACTCACTTGAGCCTAGGAGTTTGAGGTTGCAGTGAGTTATGATAGTGCCCCTGTACTCTAGCTGGGTGACAGAGTGAGACCCTCTCTCCAAAACAAAAGTAAATATAGCCCCCACTGCATTTTAGAAAAACTAATGAAATCTAAATAAAAGTTTGGAGTTTGGTGAATAATAATGTTAATAGTGATTCATTATTTGTAATAAATGTGCCATAGTAATGTAAGAATTAATAATGGAGGAATTATATTACAAATTATGTTACAAAGCAATAATAATCAAAACAGTGTGGTAGTAGCATAGAAACAGACTCCCAAGAAAAGTGTGTAAGTGTGTAACAAACATAGATTATTGGAACAGAATAGAAAGTCCAGAAATTGGCTCAGCGCCTGTGGCTCAGCGGGCTAAGGCACTAGCCACATATACCTGAGCTGGGGGGTTCGAATCCAGCCCGGGCCCGCCAAACAACAATGACGGCTACAACCAAAAAAATGGCCGGGTATTGTGGTGGGCGCCTGTAGTCCCAGCTACTTGGGAGGTGGAAGCAGGAGACTCGCTTGAGCCCAGGAATTGGAGGTTGCGGTGAGCTGTGATGCCACAGCACTCTATCCAGGGGGACAGCTTGAGGCTCTGTCTCAAGAAAAAAAA
>CAUYRH010080917.1:0-10879 GCA_963574655.1 Perodicticus potto
GTTTATCTTGAAATTTACTTTTATTTAGTGTTAAATTCACTGATTTATAACACTAAAACTATGTCCCCACTAAATAAATTTCAGAGTCAAGAAAACAGATGATTATCAAGAGGAAATGCAAAACTATTTATTTTTTGTACATTTAAAATGGCTTTATTCCACCTGGGCGTAGGTGGGGTAAAAGTATTTTGAAGTGAAAGTAAATGTCCTTAGCAATGCAGAAGCTTTTTAGTTTGATCAGGTCCCAGTAGTGTATTTTTAATACTGCTTCAATTGTCACAGGAAGTATAGCAAGCAGACAGCCCTCAGAATGGGAGAAAATATTTACAGGTTATGTCTCTGACAAAGGTTTAATAATCAGAATACACAGAGAACTCAAACGTATTAGCAACAAAAGAACAAGTGATCCCATCTCAGGGTGGGCAAAGGACTTGATAAATTTCTCTAAAGAAGACAGGAGCACAGCCTACAGACACATAAAAAAATGCTCACCATCCTTAATCATCAGAGAAATGCAAATCAAAAGTACTTTGAGATATCATCTAACTCCAGTAAGATTAGCCCACATCACAAAATCCCCAAACCAGAGATGCTGGCGTGGATGTGGAGAAAGGGGAACACTTCTACACTGCTGGTGGGAAAGCAAACTAATACCTTCCTTTTGGAAGGATGTTTGGAGAATACTTAGAGATATAAAAATAGATCTGCCATTCATCCTTTAATTCCTTTACTAAGTATATATCCAGAAGACCAAAAATCATATCATGACAAAAATATCTGTACCAGAATGTTTATTGCAGCCCAATTCATAATTGCTAAGTCGTGGAAAAAGCCCAAGTGCCCATTGACACACGAATGGATTAATTGTGGTACATGTATACCATGGAATATTATGCAGCCTTAAAGAAAGATGGAGACTTTGCCGCTTTCATGTTTACATGGATGGAGCTGGAACATATTCTTCTTAGCAAAGCATCTCAAGAATGGAAGAAAAAGTATCCAATGTACTCAGCCCTACTATGAAGCTAATATATAGCTTTCATATGAAGGCTATAACCCAACTATAGCACAGAACTTAGTTTTTACGGAAGAGGTAATTATTTATTTTCTCCTTCAGAGGAGGTAGGAATATTCTACGGAGCTTGCTGTGCGTGAGGAAAAGTGAAGAAACTTCCCTGCCTGGAATAGAGGGTATATCGGAGAGAATAGAGAGAAATAAGATCGGAGAGAAAGTGCATCTAGGTGCTTAATCATAGTCGATCAAGACCGAACACTTACTATATAACTAGGAACTGTAATTGACTGACATCTCAGCGACTAGGGATGGATGGTGGGTGGACAGACAGATGACTAGGTGGATTTCATATGTCCTCTGTGGTTGTCAGAAAGGTAAGATTTTCAAGTTTCAGTTTGCTGTGAATCTAACAGTTCTTTCTATAGTAGTGTTAAAAGAAAACCACCAAACCCAGCCATCTGCAAGGAGTTCCTACGTGGAAACGGAATGTACCCCAGATATTACCTTCTTCAGCACCATCCTCAGTCTCCTGCTTTTTCTCATTTGCATCTAAATCGATTCGTTCCTCTGTACTGTCCCGAAGAGCCCAGCACAGGCGATACAGCTGAACAGACCATACACAGGTATATTAGTGTGTGTGTGGGGAAATGTTTGCAGTATTATATTGGTACCTTTTATTATCACATGATTAAAAGAAAATCAAATTTCACAAGACAGGATAGATCACAAAGGTCTCCTACCCCACCCATGCA
Organism: Perodicticus potto; assembly: GCA_963574655.1. NCBI lineage: Eukaryota > Metazoa > Chordata > Mammalia > Primates > Lorisidae > Perodicticus > Perodicticus potto. The sequence continues at coordinate 1,768 of CAUYRH010080917.1, forward strand.
CCAAACCCAAACTACTACCCATTTTAAATTATTTCTGTTTTTAATTCTGCTGATAGTTACTCAGAACTCCAAATAATTTGCATAAAACTTCTACTTCTGACTTTTTAATTTCAGAGATGTTAAAGATTTAGCTAACCTACATGGTACCCTGGCTTCATTCATTTTCATTATCATCCAACTGTTACTAGACAGATATATCATTATTTCTTTCAGTTTGTCTGGTGGTTACTTTCATAACTTATTTAAAATATCTTTTTTGTTTTTTTTTGAGAAGGGTCTCACTATGTTGCCCTTGGTAGAGCGCTGTGACATCACAGCTCACAGCAACCTCAAACTCTTGGGCTTAAGCAATTGCCTTGCTTCAGCCTCCCAAGTAGCTGGGTCTTGGGCTTAAGCAATTGCCTTGCCTCAGCCTCCCAAGTGGGCACCTGCCACAATGCCTGGCTATTTTTTGGTTGCAGTTGTCATTGTTGTTTGGCAGGCCTGGGCTGGGTTCTAACCTGCCAGCTCTGGTGTATGTGGCTGGCACCTTAGCTGCTTGAGCTACAGGCAATGAGCCCAGAGCATTTCTTATATTAAATACACTTTCTTTCTTTCTTTTTTTTTTTTTTTTTTGAGACAGAGCCTCAAGCTGTTGCCCTGGGTAGAGTGCTGTGGCATCACAGCTCACAGCAACCTCCAACTCCTGGGTTTAAGTGATTCTCTTGCCTCCAATAGCTTGGACTACAGGCGCCCGCCACAATTCCCGGCTATTTTTTGGTTGCAGCCACCATTGTTGTTTGGCAGGCCCAGGCTGGATTCGAACTCACCAGCTCTGGTGTATGTGGCTGGCGCTTTAGCCACTTGAGCTACAGGCGCCGAGCCAAATCCACTTTCTTTGTTAAAACTCTTTTCTTGGGGCTCCTTGAATTCCTGTTTAACCTGGACCAAGTAGTTTCTAGTCTTGCTGAAAATCTATCCTCCTGGGATACCTTTTTTCTGTGCTCCTAGGGTAGGTCCACAGCACCTTGGATTACCTTCTCTGCTATCTGTCCATTCTGAAAGTTCGAACCTCAGAGTGTGTTAACAAACATAAACATAAATTACAGAAATGGTCTCACTGGTCCTTCAGATAAAATCTTTTTCTAAAAATTAATAATATTATCACGGTTATTTCTTTTGGCAATAATGAGTTTAACATTTTAATTCATTTCTTTGCAAACTATGACTATGATGTATTCTAGTGTTCTTTCATTCAATTCCCAATATTCAGCATAAATATCTAGCTACAAATTCTGCTGACATGTCTTTGGTAAAGTAATTTTGAACTGCCCTATGCTTTGGGTCTGTCCTCTACACATAATCTATTGGACTCTCCTCAAGGAAATATATAAGTAAGTATTGCTGCAAAGATTGTAAGTGATAAATGCAAAAGACATAAAAGTGATACACGTTAGTAATAAATTCAAAAAATGTCAAAGAAGTGTTTTTATATTTTAAAAGTGATTGATGTTTTCTGGGCCTCTGTATTGTCTGCCATCCCCAGATATATATCTTGCTGACAATTTCAGGTGTGAATGCTTTAACATTTTCCTTCCTTGCTTAGATGAATGTGCATATGCTTACATGTATTTTATTTCAGAAAGTGCTATTACATGGTGCTATGTAATTCTGCACTTTTCCTCCCACTTAACTATATTCTGGACAGTTTTCAAAGAAAATAACAGAGCACCCTTGTGTTTATCAATAGTGCATAATATTCAATGCTCAATTATTGTGTACTCATTCCCTTTGTGATGGAAACTTGGATTGTCCCCATTTTTGTTTCTTTTTTTTTGGGGGGGGGAACAGCATCTCACTACGCCACCCTTGGTAGAGTGCTGTAACGTCACAGCTCACAGTAACCTCAGACTCTGGGGCTTAAGCGATTCTCTTGCCTCAGCCTCCCAAGTAGCAGGGGACTACAGGTACCTTTCAGAATACCTGGCTACTTTTTGTTATTGTCATGGTTATTTAGCAGGCCCAGGCTGGGTTTAAACCCACCAGCCCTGGTGCATGTGGCCAGCACCCTAACCTCTGAGCTATGGGTGTTGAGCCCCCATTTTTGTTTCTATTTGGAAACTTTTGCTTAGAAAATCCTTATACATATGGTTTTCCTACTGTATGTATATTTCTTTGTTTTTTGTTTTTTTTTTTTTTTTTCAGTTTTTGGCCTGGGCTGGGTTTGAACCCACCACCTCCTGCATATGGGGCCGGTGCCCTACTCACTGAGCCACAGGTGCCACTGTATGTATATTTCTATCTAATAAATTCCTCAAAGTGGATTGTTGACTCATGAGGTATAAGAATTAAAAAATTGATGCATACTGGCCAACTGCCCTCCTATGAATTATAAGATTTATATAGTCACCAACAGTTCTGGACTGTGGGCATTTCTTCAAATCATCACTGACACTCGGAATCATTCACATTAAACTTTTTTTTTCCAACTTGAAAGGCAAAAACGCATCTAATTATTCTGTTATTTCTTTTCCTTCCCCCGGGTAGCATGTGCTTTTTAATTTTTTTTAATCTCTGTGTTCATGTTCACCGTTCATGTTCATATTCATGTTCATGCTGTGTATGAAATCCTGCTGGCCCCACACAGGCCCTGAGCATGCATGGCCCAGATGACAGCTCTGCTGTGAAGTCTTTCCCAATCTCTTAGGCAACACTGATCATTCTCTTCCTGGTATCCGGTAACAATGTAATAGATTTATCCCCCAATTGCATTGTGAGTTTATAAAGTATGATGCCCATTTCCCAATCTTTTACTTTTTTCTTTCATCATGCAAAGAGTGCTGTAATTTTTTTTTTTTTTTAAAAACTTTTGCTAGTGAGCAGGGGTATTTTATACACCTCATCATGAACATCTCTCCAATCCTTTACTTCTTAATTCACTGGTGCTTTGCACACACTAGGTGCAATTTTTTGTTTATTTGAATGACTGGATGATGACTTCTCGGGTTTATTATAGTTCTGGAGGTACAATGATTACAGTGCCTGGGACTCGCACACTGGCAGCAGCTTTAGAAGGCAGAGGACCCTTATTTTAAAATGAGCAAATACCATCACTCATCTACTCACATGTACTTCAGGGATGGGTTTTGTTAAGAGGGAGATTCCCAGGACGGCCAGCGTGGTGCCACAGAAGAGAATGATGGCAAAGTACAGATAGTGCACTCTGCAGATAATCTTGGGACAGTCACCGGCAGCCAGGCAGCTTCCTGTTCCATAGGCAAACTCTGCAATCATGCGAATGAGGCCCATCACAAGTCCAATGATTAGACCCCAGAATGCTCCCTTCACAGATATAAAAACAAAAGTGTTTAGAAATGATGACAAGATCATTCAAGTAAGTCATAATTATCATCTTGCCTGCTTTCTTAATTAACAGCCCCAAACCAATGCTGGGGATGGGGTGATCAGGACATGCCAAAGCAAACTGTTTCTGATTCCTCCACCGTTATGGGACTGTTTTAAGGACTGAGAGATGGCCTCCCTTGAGCACAAAGTCACCAAAACAGAGGAAATTGCTAATGTGTATATGGGCGTTCTTGTTGCTCTCCGTCGCCCTGAAATACCACTGCACTGTTGATCTGCCAATTCCAGGACACTACTGTCTATGTTGGTCCAAGCTGAAGTTTTCCTTGACTTTTATTTATATATTTATTTTTGAGACAGAGTCTCACTATGTTGCCCTTGGTAGAGTGCGATGGCGTCACAGCTCACACCAACCTCCAACTCTTGGGCTTAAGTGATTCTCTTGCCTCAGCTTTCCAAGCAGCTGGGACTACAGGCTCCTGCCACAATGTCCGGCTATTTTTGTTATTGTTGTTGCAGTTGTCATTGTTGTTTAGCAGGCTCAGGCCAGGTTTGAACCCTCCTGCCTCTGTGTATGTGGCCAGCGCCCCAATAGTGGAGCTATGGGCGCCGAGCCCCTTGACTTTTATTTTATAGACAGATTAAAAATTTTATGGTTTATTTCATAGAATAAATAGGACTCTGAATTACGTCATGCAATTTGCAGAGTGGATATTAGATAGTTTTGAGAGTTCCTTTAAACTCTTGACAATTGAAATTATTTATTTTCTCTGGGAGGTTAACGGTGTTATGTTTTAGGAAAACAGTCTTTCGTGAAGATTAACCGTATGAGCTTTGGATGGACGAAGACCTGAGTCTGAATCCTAGGACCCACTTACTAATTTTAGTAGAACCCCTGTAAGTTGGCCACACAAGGGACTATAACAAACTGGTCAATGTAAGGAGGTGTCAACATAAGGAGTAGGCTTGCTGGTTCCTGTGGCGCTTGTGTGGTTTATGAAAATTAGGTTAACTTAAGGAGGTGGTCAACCATGGAGGTTCTACTATATTAACACATGAAAAGCACATAGATATTCACCTCCCTGCATAGATTCCTCATCTGAAAATCCTCATACTAAGGCTAGTACCTAGGAATAATAAGGGAGTCAGTGTACATGGTCCATTGTAATCAATTTCTCTATATATCATAACAACACTAAACATAGTTTGAGCCCTTACTAGTGTGGTAGATTTTCTTCTAAGCATTTCACATATTAAAAAAGGTTTTTTTTTTTTTTTTTTCTTGAGACACGGTCTCGCTCTATTACCCAGGCTGGAGTGCAGTGTGTGATCATAGCTCATTTTTTCAGAACTCTTGAAAATTTTTTTTTTTTTTTTTTTTTTAGAGGTAGAGTCTCACTTTGTTGCCCTCAATAGAGTGCTGTGGTATCACACAGCTCACAGCAACCTCCAACTTTGGGGCTTAGGCCATTCTCTTGCCTCATCCTCCCAAGTAGCTGGGATTACAGGCGCCTGCCACAATGCCCGGCTATTTTTTTTGTTGTTGCAGTTCAGCCGGGGCTGGGTTTGAACCTGCCACCCTCAGTATATGGGTCTGGTGCCCTACTCACTGAGCCACAGGCACCACCCTGAAAAATTTTTTTAAACAATTAACCAGGAGTGATGGTGCACACCTGTGGTCTCAGCTTCTCAGGAGGCTGAGGCGGGAGGATCCCTTGAGCCCAGGAGTTTAAGATTACAACGAGCTATGGAGGGTAAACGGTGGGACCATTCCAGTGGTTCATATTACAAGGGTACATGTCAATTCTATTAAATATAGAGTATAAATGTCTTAATATAATAATTAAGTATATGAGGTGAAGGCTGTATCAACTAGTTAGATGTAAGCATTTCAAATTGCATATAAAATCAGCACACTGTCCCCATGAAGTGTGTTGATGACTTAATAAAAAAAATGTTTTTTTTTAGTTCTCATAGAGACAGGGTCTCACTATGCCCAGGCTGGTTACGAACTCTTGGCCTCCAGAGATGCTCCTGCTTTGAGCTTCCAAAGTGCTGGGATTATAGGTGTGAATCACTGCACCCAGGCACTTTTCACATATTTTATCTCATTTAATCCTCACAACGATCCCATAGGGGAGATGCTATCATTACCTTCATTTCGCAGACAGTCAAGTGATTTATGTAAGATCACAACACTGTTTGGTGGTATAGCCGTGACTCAGCTCTGGCAATCTGTCTCCCAAACTTGTGCTCCTCAGCACTGGACCATGTGTGCACATAATAGTTCGTAAGAAATAAAAGACTTCTACTATGAATGTGCATTATTATTCTTATTCTTTAGAGGGGTTAGGAATTCTGATGGACCTCAACTGAAAGTGAGATGGACCATGATTTGTATAAATAGAGTAGAAAGAATGCATACTGATACCCCAATGAAGACATTTTTTCTCACTCTGGCAGGGAAAATGCTTTCCAGTTTTCACTCACCTGTTCGTTGACTCTTCTACAGAAGATGGCTAGCATGAAGACAGCTGCAATGGGAGGCCCAAGGTAGCTAGAAATTGATTCCGTGTAATGGATCAGTTGTCCACTTTGAGATACCTCTACTAAGGGGACCCACAGGATGCTGATCACAGTTAATAGAAAGACAAATATCCTGGCAGGAAAACAAAATGATGTGAGACCTTCCACTTGATCCTGCAATCCTATTAATAGGCATCTTCCCAGAAGAAAAAAAAATCATTTTACCACAAGGACATTTGCACTAGAATATTTTTTGCAGCTCAATTCGCAATTGCGAACATGTGGTAGCAACCCAAGTGCCCATCAACCCCTGAATGGATTAACAAACTGTTAATATATATGTTATATATGTATACCATGGAGTACTAGTCAGCCTTGAGAAAAGATGGAGACTTTACATCTTTTGTGTTTACCTGGATAGAGTTGAAACATATTCTTCTTAGTAAAGTTTCGTAAGAAGGGGAAAAGAAGTCCCAGTATACGCGATACTAGTATGAAACCAGCATATAAACAACTATACATCCACATGAAAGAAAAACACAAATATAGTCTAGCGAGGAGGAGGAGAGAGAGGGGAAGGAGAAGGAGGGAGGGTGAATGGCGGGATCTCACCTAAGCTGCACAATGTGAGGGTGTTCAGCACACCCCTGGGGGAAGGGCTCAACTACAACTTGAACTTTACCTTAGAAATGAAAACAATGTAACCTAAATATTTGTAGCCTCATATCAACCTGAAAAAAAGAAAAAAAACCCCCAAAACCAAAACAGGTTGCAGTGAGCTATGATGATGTCACTGCAGTCTAGCTTGGGCAACAGAGCAAGACCATCTCAATAAATAAGTAAATAATTATAAGAAGAAATTATAAGAGAAAAAGTATCATTGCTGCTTCCATTGTGCTTTAGTTCTTAAATTCATTCTTTTTTTAAAAATTAAATCATACCTGTATACATTAATGCATTTATGGGGTACAATGTGCTGATTTTAGATACATTTTGGAATGCTTACATCAAACTGGTTAACATAGCCTTCATCTCACTTAATTATTGTGTTAAGACATTTATACTCTACACTTAATACATTGATTTTGCCACTTCCTGGTTTTCTGAAGAAAGTCAAGCTCCTTGACCTTGCAAGAACCCGTGCTGCGTTTGCTGATTAACTGCTGGTAAAATGCTGGTCAAGCAATTGCTTGTTTATAATCAGTCATAATAACTCCATCTGTGAGGTTAAATATCTAAAAACAGTTCAGATGTCACCACTTGGTTAATGATTCACTAATACAATGTATATAGTCTATCAATTGGATATAAACCCACACTGTTTCTATTAACCAGTTATTTGTATGATAAAATAGGCCCACATCCACTTCTGTCCATTTCCTAGCTTGCAGGGAACTAAGTGTTCATAGGTTAGAATTAAAACAGCTTCTATCCTAGAATGCAGAGTGAATTGGCTGGCAAGAAATGCTAATTTGTGCATTTTATTACATGAATACTCTGACAGGTAGAAAGAATTGGTTAAAATATTGGTAAGTGGTAAAAGCCTGTTATAAGCTCCTGAGGTCTAGGGAGCATGATTCATTTGCCTTTTCTAGGCCCCAGTGTTCTCTGCGTTTGTTGTGAAATATTCATTCGCCAAGTGAAGAAACGTATCAAACTGTGCAAAAAAGTTATCATCTCTCCTTGCTCATGTGAAACTGAGAAGCAGTGGTGAAGTGGGGACAGAGATGAGCATTTGGGTGGGAGACTGAGGTATAAATATCTCATTTAAATGCTATAAAATCTCTGCATTGTTGCAATAGCTAAATTTGGTAAACCATGGAAAGTCTTAGCGTAATGCCTAAAGCATACTAAGGATTCAGTAAATTATATCCACTAGTGTCATCGTTATCATCCTTAGAAAGCAAATCTTGTCCCAGCTCACTCAGTTTCAGTTCTCTGTCACATGCAGGCCAAGATCCAGAGTTGTTCTCTGGTTTAAACAGCATGAGCTGTCCTCCACCCGCCCTCCTGACCTTGGTTCTTATCACTCTCCCACTTGGTCTTCTTTGTCCTCAAACACACCACACACGTGACAGGGGAGGAACACAGCACTCACGGCTCCCTCCCCAGAGAGCCATGTGCTGACTCTGCACTCCTGAGGGCTCTGCTCAAATGCTTCCTTCAGGGGTGGGGAGGGGGCTCACTGAGCACCGGGGTTAGGGACCCACCATTGCGCTTTTCTCCTTTAATTTTCATCACAGCATTTTTTGCCATCCAATGCAGCGTACATTTATCAACTATCTTCCCCACAAAGGCATAAATTCCATGAAGCAGGAATTTTAAAAATATAAGTTTAAAAAAAAAACTTTTTTTTTTTTTAAGTGTTTGGGATTCATTGAGGGTACAGAGAATTAGGTTACACTGATTGCAGTTGTTAGGTTAAGTCCCTCTTGTAATTGTGTCCTGCCCCCAAGAGGTGTGCCACGTACCGTGACCCCCATCCACCTTCCTCCTCCCTCTCTCCTCTCCCTCATTCCTCTATCCCCCACCTTGTATTAGATCACCTACTGTCTTCTATATTGGAATTGCATTTTGGGAGATAGTGTTAGGCCTAGGCTATAATGGAAAAATACCCGTTAACTCCTAGCAAATTTCCACACTACAAATGAAATGAAATAAGTCTAGTTCACTCCTAAGATAGATGAGAAAGTACTAATTGATTTCTTGCTTCTCGTTCATTACCAGTTTCTTGATTGGCTAACTCCCTGGGAAACAGACTGGGAGGTACTAATTGTTCCCAGCCTGACTTTTAAACAATACCAGGTGGGGAAAAGTACTGAAACTAAGATGTATAGGGGCAAAATATTAAAACAAAGATGTATGACGTATGTCTAACTAACAGTAAAATTCTGCTTCTGTACAATGCTTGCTTGCTGCCCCACCCAAATGCACCTGGACAGCCTGTGTGCCAACCAGAATGCAGACCAAGCCTTAAAAACCTGACCCCTTAAGCACTCAGGGCTGCTCTCAAAAACCCATGTTGGGACTCTGAGGCAGTTGCCGGCCGGCTTTTCAATAAGAGAACTCTGCTTTCTTTTGGCTCACAAGTGTAGGCGGTCTGTGGTTGGCTGTCTTCATTGCCTGCCTCCGTAGAAGATGGAGGGTTCCAGGACTTTACTCGTGAATGATGTATACAGGAATTGACTCCTATAACTTTAACAGTAGAAGAAGACAAGATAACAGGAAAGGGGACTTCCCAAGT
>CAUYRH010080918.1:0-35138 GCA_963574655.1 Perodicticus potto
TCCTTGCCTGTCATCCAGCCCACTGGCTCTTCAGCTGGCTGCCGCAGCACCAACACCACCAAGGAGAAGGCGGCAGGTCCGCCGGCTCCGCTGAGCTGGCTAGGGTGCCAGATGTCCTGCATCAATTCTCCCTCTCTGAGTAGAAACCCCAACTGCTGTTAGGGAAAAGGGGCGAAGACTCGATCTAACTGCTTCCTGCTGGAAGGGTGCAGTTAGGGTTTCTCCAGAGGGAGAGTGATACAGGGGTTCATGGACTGGAACCATCTTTATTGCGTGTGGCTTGATGACCTTTCGTGCCCAGCCGCAAGGAAGCTGTTACTCAGCTGCCATCTTGCTCCACCCCTTCGGTGCCATTTTAAGTCTTGACCAAAAACAGTAGCAAGAGAGTTAAGGGACAATGGCTGGTTAACTTCTGAGTATACCTGCACTTTTATAAAATTCGGACTTTGATTACTATTTATAACTTGTAATTCTACATTATTTTAATATAGATAGTTTCAGCAAGACAGGCTCAGACAGGCAACTTGAACCAAGGAGTGACCAGAGGGAAGTTAGAGATAAAAGGTCAGTTTGTACAGGTACTTGCTTTATCTTGGAGTTGTTTTGTGGTGTCATGGGGCTCTCTGATACTCTCCTGAAGGCCTTAGACTCCTCTTCCTCCTCAAAAAATTGCATTTATAAAGCTTCATAAAATTTCAGAGGTTCACAAAGCCCCTTAACTCCCATTTAGGAACCCCTGCTGTAAGCAAAGCACTGAAAAGGTCTAAGCACATAGAACCATGGTATGTTGCAAATCAGCGTTTAGAAGAATGCATTTGGCAGAGAGGGAAATAACTGTTGGCAGTGAGGTCAATTGAGAAACTGCTGCCATGTAATGCAAGCAAGAGCTCACTCACATAGCCCTAGACTAAGGTGATGGCTCCAGAATTCATTCATTCATTCATTCATTCATTCATAAAGCTAGCATTTATTCAGAGTTTACTCTGAGACAGGCCTAGTGCCCAGGGCTGAGGTGATAATAATGAGTAAAACAAGAACACTGCCCTCAAAAAGCTCCAGAAAGCAAGGCAAGCAGCCACAGACGAAGAGGGGTCAGGTCAGCGACAGGTTCTCTTACTCAGAACTTTCTAGTGTCCATTCTTTGAAGAATAAAGTTAAAGTCTGTACGTATTTTTAAGGTTCTTCACAAAACAGCCACAACTACCTTTCTTCTGGAATTCCATTTAGGCCCTGCCCACAACCACTTTCATCTCTCTCTCTCTCTCTCTCACACACACACACACACACACACACACACACACACACACACACACAAGCACATACTGCAACGTAGCTGGACTCCGGACTATCTTCTGACCCTGCTTGGCATTTTTCTTCCTCTGTTCTGTCATTACTTTCCTCCCACCACCTATGCCTGGCCAAATTCCTACCCACTCTTCAAGGTGCCGTTGAGCTGTTGCCTTCTTTGAAGCTTTGTTCATTCTTCCGTGAGTCACTGTGTGTGCCTCTGTCTCAGCCAGTACTCAGCGAGCGCCAGAGCGCAGGGATGTTGTCTTTTCATCCCCCTGTTCCACGCCATGCCCACTTCCTGTGACAGCAACTGCTCAGGGTATCTGCTGAACTGAAAGGCGGGGGGAGGGGACAGTCAGTGCAGGTTTGGGAGCCTCTGTGAAGCCTTGGCAGTTGGAATCAGCAATGGCTACCTCAGTCCTTCCATCCTCCTGGAAACACTCCTGAGGAACAGGATGGAGGCTGCCCCAAGTATACATCATGTGCTTGTTAAATATGAGGTTTAAAGGTAATGGACTTCACTTCCAAGCAACTGAGGTCATTGGAATTTGGCCTTATACACAGAATGATAGCCGTGTCTATAGGGAGAGAGTAAGTGGCACTTGCAATTTCTGATTCTGGGAGTAGACTTTCGCTTTTCCATTGGATTATTATTAAATTATTAACAAAAGACACACTTGCAAAGGTCAGATGGTTATAAAACCTACGTCATCCTTGGAGTATTGTAGGGTCACTAGGATCTTGCTTTTAATTCTTGGAGTATTGTAGGGTCACTGGGATAGCTCTTGCTTTTAATTCTTTAACAGCTTCGGTAGAGCAGCAGTGTACCATCACCCACCTTTGTGTGTACTATCAAAATACCCAAGAAGTTGCCTAGGACGTTGAATTCCTTACCTGGGCTGGCCACTGCGGCCACGCGAGGGGTGCAAATTTCCTAACTGGGGTACTTACGAGAGGATATGGGTGCCCTTCCAGCCCAACCTGCTATGGACTAGGTAGAGGGCAAGGTCCTAAACTGACCGAACTCACCCACCAGGGCGAAGCTAAGTCCCAGCTAGGGCCGCATCTCCCCAACTTTACAGATGCAGAGGCGGGAACCCGAACCTCCTTCGACAGACACGGGCGGCCTCCTTGCAGCACCCATCCGAGGCGGAGAACCAGAGCCCGGCTACCCGCTGCACCCGGGTCCCGCCCTCCTCTGGACCTGCCCCGCCCGGGACCGTGGTGACGCCCATCTGATTGGGCGAGGGCGGCGGGGGCGGGACCTGTGCGCCCGGGGAAACCCGGAGCGGGGGCGCTGGCACCGCAGGCTGCGCTCACCGGGAGGGTGGGTGCCGCGAGCGCCGGAGCACCGCGTCGGACTGCGCGGGCCGGCTCAGGATGAGGACGCGCTGGGCCACCCCTCGCCGCGCGGCGGGGCTCCTCCTGCTTCTCCTCCCGGGCTTTGGGCTTGCGCAGCCCTCTGGCTGCTCAGGTAACCGCGGGCGCGTCCGTCCGCCGGTCCGTTGGGGGCCTCGACGCTACGAGTCTGCGGACTGACCTCCTCCTGGCCTAGGGCCGCACTCTGGGGTCAGGTCACAGCTGCTTGGCTCCGGGGCTGGGGATGAGCGGTGGGGGCTCTGGAGCCAGACTAGTGAGCCGGAGGGGAGGTCCGGCGGAGAAGGTGCCCCACTGTCCTCGGGGCAGAAGGAAGGCGCGGGGAGGTGTGAGGGCAGGGCCTTTCAGGTGCGGAGGGGACCGTGTCCATTGTAATCCAGGCGCTCGGTGTCCTTTCCAGGCAGATCCCCGCACCTTACTGCTTATCTTTCCTCTAACCAGGGGTTCTCAACCTTCCTAATGCCACAGCCCTTTAATACAGTTCCTCATGTTGTGGTAACCTCCAAGCATAAAATTATTTTCGTTCCATAAAACTATTTTCGTTGCTGCTAACAACGAAAATAATTTTATGGTGTGGGTGACCACAACATGAGGAACTGTATTAAAGGGTCGCGGCATTAGGAAGGTTGAGAACCACTGCAAAACGTTGCATCCCTGGAATATGAAGCTCCTCTCCTCATCTTCCCACACATCCAACCCTCCCTTGGTCTCCTTGGCCACCTGGGTCACTCAGTGTCCAGGGGGCTTCCACTCACCGCGCCAAGGATTCCCAGTCACTGCCCGCCTCACTGCACTCACGCTGCGTGTTAAAAAGGAAGTCAGGACCAAGAGTCTGTTGCATCGCCTTCCCCCACCCCCTAGAGCAACAAATCTTTCCTCTAATTGTCTTATCAACCTCCAATGACCTCCTTTACCCTCCCCAAGGCTGACAGGCCCATGCTGAAGCGGGGGTCCCTTGCTTGGGGAGGATCTCTTGCCTCTCACTATGGAAGCAGGACCAGGAAGAGACCCCTTCCCTGCTCCTCAGGGTCGTGACAGCCCCACCAGCCCCCATGGCAGCAACTAAATTTTACTTTTACTTTCTCTTTTTGCCTTGGTGAGAGGTGTGCTGAAGACCTCACTTCTTGGTTGGGCTGCCTCATGAGAAGTCTACTGGCTGTCCCATACACAACTTCTATTCCATTGCTTGTATGAGGAAGGAAAACACAACGGAGACAGTTTGAAGAACGTTATTGTTTGTGGCTCTCATTTTCTTTACAGCTAAGCTAAGTTACCATCAGGTTTAGACTTTCTTCAGAAAGTGATGGGAAGAGTTTTCTAAGAGTGAGCGGTGTCATCCTACCTACATCAAGGACTTTGCTCTGATTCACACTTCTCCATTCTTCTTTGACCCTCTCAGCTGGGAACTTCCAAAAGAGCCATCAACAATAAGATCGTTTACTGGTGTGAGAATTCTATCCTGCCTGCCCCATAACCCAAGGAGAAAAATGTTGCTGCAGCAACTCACTACAGTGAAAACACCTAAGCTTTCAATCATTCTCTATATCTACTTTTCTCCTATCTGTTTTGTCTCCTCCATGCAATTCAACATTTCCTTAATTCTTGCAATATCTACAATCTCTGCCCTTTTCATCAACCCAAAGCAAAGAGCACCACATTGAATTCTATTCTCCTTGCACGTAGGTCCCCACAGGTATTTGTTTTCTTATATTCTTCCTTACTCCTAGCAACCTTCCTGGTTGGCTTTTACCCTCAGAGCAGATATGTGGCCTTGTTAGGGGAAGTACTGGAATTTTGAACACCCAGCTATTTGGGTAGCTTGTTTGGCAGTGTGTCAGCTTTATGATGCTAATGATGGTGTGTACACCTTGTCACGTGTGCGTGGCTGGGCTTGTGCAGGTGGTCTTGGTCACCCAAATGCCGAATCTGTTCCTCCATATCCTTGGGGACACGCCAAGTGCTCAGTTTATTTCTTTGCCTGCTTGGAGAACTAACAGCTTGAAATAAACCAATCCTCCAGGGACTTCTGAGGAGTCAGCGTGTGCTTGAAAATTTTCGGACTCCTAGTAGACTGCCATGCGCCTGACTATTGCTTCAGGACCTGTTTTTAAACTAGTAAACCCAGACTTCTGGTTCCGCCCTACTGCGCTTGTACACTCTGGATATATGGCAGAGACTCTACAGAATGCTACACAGTGTGAGCTGTGGAAGTTCCCCTGAAACTATAAATGCTGCAGTCTTCACCCTTCTTATCTTTCCAAGACATTTCCCTCTCCATTTGTCTGTGGTTATGTTAATATCTTGCTTCTCTTTGGAATTATGCAAAGCTCTTTAGTCTAGGTCTTATAAGACTGAACTTATTTAGTGATCAGACAGTAAGAAAACACAGGGAGATGGTTTTCTTTTGATAGATGCAAAGATACTAAAAATTCACTTTCAATTTATGGTAATGCTACTTACCCATTCTCAAACACCACTGGAGAGTGGTGTTTAGAAGCATCTAAAAGAGCTTCTAGGGGTGATGAAGCTCTTTTTTCCGTCAACCTCTTCCTTTTGTATTTTGCCCCATATTATATTTGGAGGTAAACATTAAAACTTCGTTGAGGACAAGTATAAAGTTGTGACATGAACAAGACGCAGCATAAAACTTTCAGTGAAGAACCAACATTATAAATTGTTCTCTAACTGCGTTTTCAAAATGTAACTCATTTCTAAAATAGATTCTATACCTTTATATAACAGTTTTTAAAACTAAGGAATTATTTTCACATTGTCTCAGTCCTTCCCATTCTTCAACCTGCCATCCCCATAAGGGTCACAAGACTGAGGCAGTCTGAACAGCTCCCAGTAAAAATAGAGAAAGATGTGGGGAAACATCATGAGAGGGCAAGATCTCTCTAGCTTATGTATGAATGCTTATACAGACATTATATATGAAGGCTAATACATTTCCTTAAAATATATCAATAATTAATATCTGTACTAAATGACTACTAACATGTCAAAAATTGAAATTGCATACTTGGTTCAACCCCACATTCTCCCAGGAATCTGGTAGCAGAGGTAGAGCTCCAGTCTGGGACTCCTAACATCTTACTCCACTGTTCTTTCCACTATACTTAGAGGTATAGCTCATCTATTGGATCCTACAATGGCAGCTTGAAAAGTCTAGAACTTCAACCTGTAAAAGAAAGCAAAGCTATTGCTTGCCCAATTCACTTGTTTGGGGTCAAGGTGCAATGCAGAATGCCCAGGATAGAAAGTAGCAAGATTACTGGGGAGGAGAAGGAATATTTCCAGAAAGAGTAATGGACATGTCTCCTACAGGAACAAACTTTTTTTTTCTGCTTTGATTCTTGATATTTGGGACACATGTATTTTGGAGGCATGAGAAAGAATAGCTAGGAAAAGAGATAGTTCAGCAGTCTGAGTGACTAGTGAATAAGTGGGAGAAGGACATTAGACACAGTGTGAGTGGCAATCTTAAAAGATAGTACATTTTCCTTTTTCTGTTGACTGTCCTCCTAACCTGTGTCCATCAGTAGAAAATGACAGAGAAATGTCAAAAAAGGTAAGAGTGACAGATGGAAGCTGCTATGGCAAGCATACAGAGCTGCCACCTTGTGCAATATTTTAAAATTCAGATTTGAAAACAGAAATAACTTAGAGCTTTAAAGAATTTTTGTTGCTGTTCCTGTTTTTTCTCTTGTTGCTGCTACTCTTAAAACAAAAAAATCCCATGCAAAGTTCAAAGTGCAATTAGACTTCATTTTGTGGATATTATTTACATAGTGAAATTTCCCCTCGAGTCACCAGACCCCAGAATGAGAAATTTTAATTCTGAAAGACGGTGAATTATTACTAGAAGAGGTAGTTAGTGTTAATAAAACTGGTGATTGTGAAGCTGGTATCAAAATGAAAGCACCTTTTTGGGGAAACAACATTTTATGGGTCTTTCTGCTGAACTCCGATTCATTAACAATGATTGTTTAAGCTTATCTAAAATATTTTAGTTTTACTTTTATCAACATGATGACCTGTACCATAACTTTAATGTTTTTCTCTTTTCAAAAAAACTAACCAAATCTTTCAATTATAGTTTGTTGTTAACAGGTGTGAATCTTACTCTACAAACTCATGCACAAGAAACTACGCATTATTTTCAGAATATCAAATTTAATTTGATTCTGAATTCCCATTCTACCAGATTGGCAGAACTTTGATTTCTGTCATTTTGGGGATCTTCCCCAGCTCACAGAAAGTGTCAGGGGAACATTCAGGGAGGTTTCTCCTTTAGTTTTCAGATTCCACTGGTTACTTCTGAGTTTCCCATTGTCTAAACCCACAAAATCTTGAATCTGATGGCTGAGGTGATTCTTGGAGCCTGAGGATCAGCCTCCTTCAGTGATTCATGTGGCCATTCCTCCCAGCCCCTCCGCAGATCCTGTCATCGTCCTGAGGGGGCAATGATGGAGCTGGCCACAGGGCCCTGCCCTCACACCCTCACCTTCTATTTCCTCTCTCTTCTTTACCCCACTGTTCAACTGCTCCCTCGGAAGTTTCTCCATTTCCTCTGAGACACCTCAATGAATTCAGGCTTCCACAAGAGGTTTGGGGGAAGTGGTGTTGAAGCAAATTCTCCTCTGGTGTGCTCGCACTAATTTGCCCCAGCACAAAGGAGCATAGAGGCCTGACTGCATACTTGCATCAAAGGAAAGGAAAGGTCTGGAACATACAGGGAGAATGAAACATTGTTTTTTCATGAAATGATTTACCAAGCTATAGTGGCTACAGTGGAAGCAAGACAGAAATGTGGTACCAAATAGGCTCAGGACATTTTTCATTTACCCTAAACCACTTGTCTAAGGAAGATGAACATTAAGGGGCTTCTTTATCTTAGTAAACTTAGTATCTTCTTTATCTTTATTGTTTACTAACAATAACACACATACTACTCTAGTTGCTTCACATGTATTTAGCTCATTTCATCCTCATATCCACCATATAAAGTAGGCACTATTTTACAAATGAGAAAACTGAAGCACAGAAGTTAATGATTTGCCTTGATCACAGGGCTAGTAAGTGGCAGAAGCAGAATATGAAACCCAACAGATTGACTTTGGAGCACACACTCTTACTCCGCAGGCGGCACCGCCTCTCCAGCCACCACTGTTCTCATACCGCGCCTAGTAATTACAGCTTATGAAGTTCTGAAGGGACAGTGCAGTGTGCCCAGATTCTCCCCAGCAAGCAGGGAACAAGGCACACTGACCACATAATTCAGAATCCTAAACTCTCTTCCCTCACTGTCTGTCTTGACTCAGGCAATGATCCATTCACTATCGTCAATGCAAACACAAGCAAATGCATCAAACCCCTGTCCAACTGGATAGTAGCAGTGGACTGTGATGAAACTGAGGACATGTTATGGAAGTGGGTGTCCCAGCATCGACTTTTTCATTTGAAATCCCGGAAGTGCCTTGGCCTAGATATTACTAAACCTGAGGATTCCCTGGGATTGTTTAGCTGTGACTCCAGTGTCATGCTGTGGTGGAAGTGTGATCACCACTCAGTGTATGGTGCTGCCCAATACAAGCTGGCTCTGCAGAGCGGTCATGCCATAGCAACTACAGATGCATCTGATGTCTGGAAGAAAGGAGGTTCGGAGGAAAGCCTCTGTGACCTGCCCTACCGTGGTGAGTACTGGGGAGGGACTTTGACCATTAGCTGTGTGCTTGTTAAAGGTGGCACTGAACATTCACAGCTGTATAAAAATAGTTATATATTTATTGTGCAGTGAATGAGTTATTCAGTTCCAGGTATCATGAAGTTCCTTTGAGCTACATTCTTACTATACACCTGTGAGGCAGGTGGCATGTGACCCTCCACCCCTTTATAGGTAAAGCTAGGAGAGGTTAAGTGCTTGTCAGAGGTCACACAACCATGGTGTGGCAAACCAGGGATGTGAAATGTAGCTGACACCTGGAGCATATGTACTTCCTATGGTGACATTCTGAACCCTAGAGGAAAGGAAACAGATTAATAGGAAAGGTTCATATAAGCCCAAAGTGAAATAATCAAATAATACTGATTTTATTCTGAGTTTAAAAAGAAGAAAAAAATGTGCTTTTCTTTGCCTATGGATTTTTATATAATGAGAATATTTTGAGTTTCATGTGGGTTCATTTATTTTCATCTTTGGCATGTCAATCACACTTCAATGTTTGTATTTATGATTCAGCACTTTAAGAGTGGACTTTTTCTATATTATTTCCAAAAATAAGGAGGTGAATATTGCTTTTGGGAGAGCTGATCATCAAGTCGCTCTGAGTCTAGAGACTGGATTGCAACTAATTCCCAAGTTTCAAAAGAATGAGTACATTTATTTTTTTAACCCCTAAATGTAATAAGCTATCACCCAAGTAAATATTTTTCATTATGCTGCTGTAAATTACATAAAGTATTGATCTGTCAAATTATCTAAGTCCTATTATCTTAATCTCACCTTTCTGTACATGCTTACATAGCTTTACAGAGGTTTTCTTCTCTTAAAGCTCATTTAAGCTAAATTTGGCCTCAGACTCAGGATAACAGCTTCACCCCCATCATTCCCATTACCTGTATAAGTTTTTCTCCTGGAGAATCTCTATTTCCCAATAAAAACATAGGAAATCTGAGAATGGCAGGTTCTACTGCTATGGAGAAATACTAGAGAATTAGAGATGGGCTTTGCTTTTCATCTGTCCCCAACTTTGGAGTAGTTGAGAAATCTGTTTCTGCTAGCCAGCTTCCTCCTCAACATAAAGTGGTTGCTTAAATTTAAACCAGTTGCTTTCTGGATACCATTTCATGGGCAAATTTAAATTTTATGCTACAGAAGGCTTTCTCTAACTTGGCAACTAAGAGAAAACACAGAACCAAACAAAATGCCTTTTGGCCTGGATTTAACTTGCCTCATCATATTTGTCCACAGATCAGAAAATATCATTTTCTTAGCATGACACTTTCAGTTTCCTGCCCCTCATTTCTTTGAGGTGCATAATTGTTATCTTAAACCCCCTCAGTCCCCAACCTGTGTTTATTTCAATATAACTAGTTTTCTTTTTTACCCTATGTGTTTTATTTGTGCATTCGTAATGTTCTTCTGAGAAGGGTGTCCATGGGCTTCACACAAATGCCAGAGTGATCAGTGGCATAAAAAGGGTTGAGAACCCACCCAGAGCATCAGCCAAGAGAGCTAAAAAGTGCCACCAGAACAGCCCACAGGCATAGTCTTTCTTAACGTTTTCAAACGCAATATTTGCAAGACCAAAATTCTTTTAAAGGCATATTTAGGTAAGCAGGGCATACCTCTGGTTTTACTTTGTACAGAGGCTAGATAACTGGTACCATGTAAGACCTACATATCAGAATCAGTGAATCACCCTAGAGTTTTCCTCCTTTGCTTTCCCAACATTCAGAGATTATCAATCATTAAATCTTGGCAATTCTACCTTTTAAAATGTAGGTATGTCCCTTCCTGTTCTTAGGTTAGGGACAGCTGTTGAAGTTAGGGACTTTCCCTAAGACTGCTGTCTCAGACTCTTGATACCGGTCCCTCCCTCACTGCCTTCTTAGCTAGAAGTTTAAAAATAAGAAAGATAAGGTACTTGAGTCCCAACAAAGTAAAGTTCCTGGCTAGCTAGCTTGAACAGCAAAGCCAGGGCTCAAAATCAGGATTCCTTTCCTTAAATAATAGCTTCTTTACTTCTCCATTGGCTTTTGCAGTACAAAAAAAGATTTACTTCTAATATAAGGACATCTATCATATCACTATGCCATGGGTTTCCTTTCACTCCCTCCTGTGTTGAGTCATGTTCATCCCAGAGAAAAGTTAAGCTGTGTAAATTCTACGATTGAATTGCTTTTTGACTAGAACCCAGTTATGCATTTATATCATTAAGATATCTTGACCTTACCAGCACTTTTCAAATTGTGAATGTTTGGTGAATCATGCAGAGAAATGAACTTGTGGTGGAAGGGTGGCTGTAGGACTACCTGAACTTCTGGGCAACTCTTAGAAGGCTGCCAAACTCTTTAACCATTGAAGCCATTAATCTGCTAGTTTTCCATCTAAACAGTTCATCTCACAAATGTATGCCAATTGCATAATAAGCTGTTGTTTTAACTATATTGTCATCATAAATTCACACATTGAGAGAAGATTCCTCTCAGGAAAGCGTGTCTTGCTAAGGAAACTCAAGGGATTTAAGAGATCCAGCAGTAGCAAAGAATGTGTGGGAATAAACTGTTAGTGAGTAGTTAGCATAATTTAGCTACTGCTTTTGTAGATGTTTTTGTATGCTTCTCAGTCTTCAAAGCATATTGTGACTAAGAGAGGTTTTTTTTGTTTGTTTGTTTTTTGAGACAGAGTCTTACTTTGTTGACCTTGGTGGAGTGCTGTGGTCACAGCTCACAGCAACCTCCAGCTCTTGGGCTTAGACAATTCTTCTGCCTCAGCCTCCCAAGTAGCTGGGACTACAGGCACTTGCTACAATGCCCAGCTTCTTTTCGTTGTTGTTGCAGTTTGTCCGGGGCTGGGTTTGAACCCACCACCCTTGGAATATGGGGCCTGTGCCCTACTCAGTGAGCCACAGTAAGAGAGGTTTTTTTAATTGAAGCCCATCGTTGAGCTATGAAATCTAACTCAAAACCTGAGGAGTCACTCAAGTTGTCCTTGTATGTCAAGGACTCAAATCCGAGTGCCTATTCTCATCTCTGTCACTTACAGACCAATATTTCATGTAACTACTCTGCAAAAATGGGGATTTCACAAACAAATATAATACTTCCCCCTATAATCACACAGGTTATGGTAAAGAACTAGTGAAACAAATGTATTTGAAAGGATTTGATATTCCAAGAAATAGAAGGTTTTAGAAAAAAATCTGATGATTCCATTAAGTAACAATCCCTGTGTTCAGGGACTGTCCCCTTAATGTGTTGTAATGTGGGAAGAGAAATTGATCGTGAGATATTCGGGGATTTTGGTGTGGGTAAAACAAAAGCATAGATAATGAGCAGGACCCTTTTGTAAGGTCATCACATTCATGAGCAGAAGAACCCTTTTCAAAACCATTTATATGACATAGGAAAATGAAACCAGTGATCCAGGGTGGTGCCTGTGGCTCAGTGAGTAGGGCACCAGCCCCATATGCCAAGGGTTGTGGATTCAAAACTGGCCTCAGCCAAACTGCAACAAAAAATAGCCACGCATTGTGGTGGGCACCTATAGTCCCAGCTACTCTGGAGGCTGAGGCAAGAGAATCACTTGAACCCAAGAGTCTGAGGTTGCTGTGAGCTGTGATGCCACTGCACTCTACCGAGGGCAACAAAATGCGACTCTGTCTCTTAAAAAAAAAAAAAAAAAAAAAAAACCAGTGATCCTTAAAAGATTGTTTGCAAAGGAAAGCATTCATATTATTCTTACCTTTTGCTATACTGCTACTTAATATATTCCAGACTGTTGAATTAAGTCTCACACTTGAACATTTAAGAGTAATAAAGAATATAGCATTAAACACTGTCCATCTTAAGCACACTTTTAAGCAAATCTGTGAGACATTTCAAGGGACCCTAATAACCTGGAAAAGGGTGTTAAGATCTGATTACTATGCTTTGTCTAATAGCCATTATTTGATCTGATAATGACCAGAGTATTAACCAAATTGAGGGCATAGAAAAAGGTGACAGAAATAGATACAGGGTTAGTTCTATAAAAACACCTTTCCAAAAGAACTATTTTTGACATGAATATTGAGCACTTCCTCTAGCATTTCTAAGCATATTTAAGGTTGGTATTGCTTTTCAGCTCCTCTCCAGGTACCAGGGAAAATAATTAAAATAAATAAAATATCCTATGTCCATTACCCCGTTGGCCAACAGCTGGTCCCATGACTGCCCTATCGAAGCTGTTCTTCTTTCATATCAAATTACAGTGCCTTCTCCTTCCCCAAGAATCTACTCAAAGAGATTCAGTGATTCTTCCTTTAACTTCCTCAAAACCCACAATCTCAATTCTACCTGGAGTCTCTAAATAAGGGGACTATGTGTCTGTCACTCTAACTTGAGAGGTGGTTCCAAAGTCCACAGCCACTCTCAGGGATTTCAAGGTATTTTTCTGGTCCCACACTTAGTAAAGAAAAGAAAATAGAGCTAAGTTAAATATCAGGGCAGGGCATCCTTTCTGGTGAAACACTGTGCCACCCACAGCAGATTAGTAGACCCTCACTTGACCAAGCCAGGCTCTTTTAGCTTTTCATCACCACAATAAATGAATCTTTTCTTAGATTATCTCACTGAGTCCTGTTCCCAGTGTGCAAATGCAGAACCTAAGGCTAATAGAGATTGGATAGCTTGTCTGACGCCACACAGTAGGTCAGAACAGGAGCCAGAAGTCAAGTCCAGGCCTAAATTGTCAGCATCCATGCTCTTCACTTCCACACTAGGCAGCCCACTCACATATCGAATTCTCATAAGTGAAAACAACAATCTTTCTTTAAAAACAGTTTTGGAAATGCACTAACTGAAGCTGGTTGTCAGGTTTTGGTTTTAATTCTCTCTTCCTCTACTCCATCTTCAAACCACAGAGATATATACCAGAGATGGGAACTCCTATGGGAGACCTTGTGAATTTCCATTCTTGGTTGATGGGACTTGGCATCATGAATGCATTCTTGATGAAAATCATAGTGGGCCATGGTGCGCCACCACCTTAAATTATCAATATGATCAAAAGTGGGGCATCTGCTTAAAACCAGGTATGTATGAGCTGGTTAACTTTATATGTGAGAAGAGAGTATTATTTATTTGTTTATTTATTTTATTCATTCATTTGAGACTGGGTCTCACTCTGTCACTCAGGCTGGAGTGCAGTGGCACAGTGTTAGCTCACTGTAACCTCAAAGCCCTCATGCTCAAGCAATCAGCTCAGCCTCCTGAGTAGCTGGGACTGTAGGCATAAGCTATTTGCATCTGGCTGAGAGTGCCATTTATATGATGCAAAATGGAGAAGAAATAGTTCAAGATGACTCAAAGGTGACTGCAACAAATATTATCCTAAATAAGGAGTGTGTGTTTGGAGAAAGAAAAGTAATGTGTTACTATGAATTTGCTTTCAGAAACAGGTCAGGAAGAGAACCAAGACAGATGGTGTCATGGAAGACAGAGGAGGAAGCATTCATTCAATAGCAGACACCTCAGACAGAGGAAGTGGACAAAGCATGAGCAGTTAGGAAATCGCTGCTGATCCTTCCTAGAGCAGTTTCAGAGAACTAATAGAAGCAGAAAGAAGCTGAGTTGTAGTGGACTGAAGCATGGACAGGAGGAAGTAAGCCTCCTACATTTCAAGGAGAAGATAAAGAGAGAGCTAGACAAAATTATCACAAATACACATAGTTTAAAGATTTCAATTGGTGTTATTGTGATTCTAGAATCAGGCAATACATGATTCCATAAAATAGAATAATGTAAGTGTTCCAGGTAGCCAAGCAGAGGAGGATGGCTTTGTAGACAGAATAAGGCTTGAAGAAAAAAGAAACGAAAACCAAAAAGCAGATTGGTCATTTCAAAGTTACTTTCCCTGCAAGACAGGACAGGGAGACAGAACAGTAGAAAAAGGACTAATTGTTTAACATCAAGTGATTGCAGGTTAAGAATTAAAACAGAGGGGATTTCATTATCATGTTGATTGAAACTGAACAATTTGCAAAATTAAGCTGTTATCTTTCTCTCCTGATTTATCACAAGGCCAGGTATTATAACAATTCAGTTTTGGTTTGATGATATGGAACTTGGATAACCTGCAGCCTTAAGACCACATGTGGCCTTCTAGGTCCTTAAATGTGGACTTTTGACTGAATCCAAAATTTATAGAAAAAATCCTAAATTTAGTTTAAAAATAAAGTAGAAATATAAAAGATGAACAAAAATAATTAATAAAAATTGAAGGATTTTATAACATAGAAGCTTGCCTGTTCCCCACCCCTACTTATGGCCTGAAGCAAAGAATAGGAGACAGAAGAAACAAAATATCTCTGACTTTCTCAAAATCAGTGACATTGTTCCCTCTACCATTACTGTGTGTTGGCCAGAGCACTTAGTTTCTACTTCCTCCTTGATAGAAGCAAACTATTCAGAGTGTGCTAAAGAATTCACTGTTCTTGCTGTCCAACACGTTCTATGAAGCAAACATTACCCTAATAACAAAACCAGGAAAGGACCCTTCAAAAAAGGAAAACTACAAACCAATTTCACTAATGAATATCAATGCAGAAATACTCAATAAAATCAATAATAGCAAATAGAATACAGCTACACAAAAATTATACATCACAATCAAGTAGGCTTTATCTCACAGATGCAAGGTTGGTTTAACATATGCAGATCCATAAATGTAATTCACTATATAAATAGAAGCAAAAACAAAGACCATAATTCCCTCTGGATACATGCAGAAAAAAGCATTTGACAAAGTTCAACATTCTTTTCTAACAAGAACACTTAAGAAAATAGGCATAGATTGCACATTTCTTAAACTGATTGAAGCCATCTAGGACAAACCCACAGCCAATATAATACTGAGTGGAGTAAAACTGAAAGCATTTCCACTCAGAACTGGAACCAGACAAGGATGTCTACTATCGCCATGACTATTCAACATAGTTCTGGAAGTTCTAGCCAATTCAGTCAGGCAAGAGAAGGATATTAAGGGCATCCAAATGGGGGAAGAGGAGGTCAAACTCCCATTCTTCACTGATGATATGATCTTGTATTTAGAAAACTGCAGACTCAACCATAAGACTCTTGGAAGTGATTAAGAAACACAGTAACGTCTCAGGGTATAAAATCAATGCCTACAAATCAGTAGCTTTTGTATACACAAATAACAGTCAAGTTGAGAAACAAATCAAAGGCACAATACCTTTCACAATAGTTTCAAAGAAAAGGAAATACCTGAGAATATATCTATCAAAGGAGGTGAAAGATCTCTACAGAGAGAATTATGAAACCCTGAGAAAAGAAATAGCAGAAGACAGTAACAAATGGAAGAACTACTGTGTTCTTGGCTGGGAAGAATGAAAATTGTTAAAATGTCTATACTACCCAAAGCAATCTACAGACTTAATGCAATCTCCATTTACATACCAACATCATACTTTGAAGAACTAGAAAAAATAGTTCTACATTTTGTATAGAACCATGAAAAACTCCTTTTAGCCAAGGCAACTTTTTTTTTTTTTTTTATTGTTTGGGATTCATTGAGAATACAAGGGATTATACACTGATTGCATTTGTTACGTAAAGTCCCTCTTACAATTGTGTCCCACCCCAAGAGGTGTGCCATACACCATGACCCCCCACCCCTCCCTTCTCCTCTCTCCATCCTCCCTCCTCCCCCTACCCTCCACCATGTATTAGTTCATCTACTGCCTTCATATCAGTATTGAGATTCTTGTGATGCTTTACTAAGAAAAATGCGATTCTTAATAATAAAAATAAAGCTCTAAGCATCACTCTATCAGATTTCAGGTTATATTACAAGTCCACAATGATCAAAATAGCATGGTTTTGGCACAAAAATAGAGACATAGACACAGAGAACAGAAGAGAAAACCTAGAGATGAAATCAGGCTCTATAACCATCTGATCTTCTCTAAATCAAACAAAAGCATACACTGGGGGAAAGAATCCTTATTCAATAAATAGTGCTGGGAGAACTAGATAACCACAAGTATAAGACTGAAAGTAGGCTTGTACCACTCACAAAAATTTACTCACACTGGGTAAAAGATTTAAATCTAAGACACAAAACAATAAAAATTCTAGAAGAAAGCATGGGGAAAACTCTGATAATATCAACCTGGGGAAAGATTTTATAAAGAAGACTCCATTGGCAATTGCAACAACAATAAAAATAAATAAATGAGACTTAATTAAGCTAAAAAGCTTCTGCATAGCTAAAGACACAACAATTAAAGCAAATAGACAACCTTCAAAATGGGAAAAGATATTTGCATGTTACAAATCTGACAAAAGGTTAATAACCAGAATCTATGGAGAACTCAAATTAATCAAAAAAAAAAAAAGAGCAAACAATCCCATCTATCAATCAGCTAGAGACATGAACAGAACCTCCTCTGAAGAAGACAAATGAATGGCCAACAAATAGTGTGGAAAAAATACTCATCATCCCTAATCATCAGAGAAGTGCAAATCAAAGCCACCTTGACACATTATCTAAACCCAATGAGAATAGCCTATATCACAAAGTCCCAAAGCTGCAGATGCTGGTGTAATTATGGAGAGAAGAGAACACATCCTCATTTTTGGTCGTATTGCAAACTAATACAGCCTCGTTGGAAAGAAGTGTGGAGAATCCTCAAAGAACTCAAATTAGACCTTCCATCTGATCCTGCAATCTCATTACAAGGTATCTACCCAGAAGAAAAAAAATCATTTTATCATAAGGACATTTGCACTTAATTGTTTATTGTGGCTCAATTTACAACCACCAAGAGGCGAAATCAACCCAAGTGACAATCAACCCATAAATGGATTAAGAAACGGTGGCATATGTATACTATGGAATACTATTCATCAGTAAACAAGATGGAGACTTTACATCTTTTTTATTAACCTGGGCAGAGTTGGAGAACATTCTCTTTAGGAAAATATCAGAAGAATGGTAAAGCAAGTAGCCAATACTAGCATGAAGCGAGAAGACAAACTAATACATGCCTACATAAGAGAAAAATTCAATTTTTTAAGTTGAGGAGAGATGGGAGAGGGGAGAAGGGAGGGGTATTGGTGTGTTCCCACCTAATGGAAACAATGTAAGGGTATATGGCGCACTTCCTGGGTGACGGGCACAACTACAAGGACCTTACCTAACAAACACAAACATTGCAACCTAATCATTTGTACCTTCACATTAATCTGAATTTTTTTAAAGCTAATAAAAAATAATTTTAAAAAAAGAACTCACTGTTCTTTAGAGGGAGGGATAGACCAAAGTAGCAGTTGTATCATCATCTGGCATATAACTAAGACACAATTTCTCACCAATTAGGTGAGAGTTACAGGGGATCACAGGTGTTTAAGAAATATTACTTAATGGGTATTAGGTTGATAGAATCTATAGCAAAGAACAAAGAAAGAGTTCCAGACCTAAGTGACAATGTTTACAGGGCCCTGTAAGGTATCAAGTACTCTTCCTAGCTTTCAATATACATCAATCCATACAATCTTCACTGTCATCTTATAAATAATCAACATTATTTATCCCCATTTTACAAATATAGCAAGGCACAGGGGAGTTGCAAAACTTGTCTAATATCACTCAGTTAATAAATTTTAGAACTAGCATTAAATCTCAAGAAATCTGGCTGTGCAGTCCTTGCCCCAAATAGCTCCACTATCTGCCTCACTGAGTAGCCAGCCTGCTGGTATTAAGTAATGCTGAACCCTCCCTAAGGCAATCTGATTTTCAAAATGCAGAATTCTAAGCAACTTGAAGAAGTTTTACTGGGCCAATAGTTTTCCAAATTCAGCATGCAACAGAATCATTTGGAGGGTTTGTTAGAACACATAGTGCTAAGAAATTCTGATGTGGTTTTGAATGGGGGCCCAAAACATTTAACAAGTTTCTAGGTAATGACGATGATGCTGGTCTGGGGATTATTTGAGAATTTAGGTAGAGGCCAGGTCTTTCAGCACCTAGAACAGACTGAAATGGAGAAAAAGCCAATATTTGCTTCAGCTGTAATTTGTAACAAGCTGAGTTTGGTCAACCCGGTACCAATTTCATTGAACCGTAATTGTAGTTTGGATTCTAAATTTCAGGTGTTAAAGGGAGCATAGCAGTTAATCCAATGCCAACCCCCATTTCTCAGGTGGAAGGAAGCAAGCCCCATCTTACGAAATGACATGTCAGAGTCGGGTCACATTCCATGGAGCCTGGTAGAAAACCCAGGATTCCTCATTCCTTAGCATATTGACTCCACTCTACCCTGCCGCTTTGATTGGAACGAGTCTCAGGGCCTTTAGCCTCCTTTAGTTGTGCGTGTGGGGTGGGGAGGGTTAATGCATCCCAGAGTTATTTTTTATGAAAGAAGCAAGATTATAAGTTTCTCAAACCTGAGAACTGTTAAATCATGGTGGTCGTGTTATATAGCAAACATACTGCCATCCCACTGGAAGCTTCTAGACTTACAAGTAAAGGGCTCCAGTGGTAATAATGAACCTTTAGATAATGTGCTTGCAAATTCACCCTATTTTGTTTTCACCAAAAATCACAATCTCTGTTTCTATTTGTGCTATAGATAAATGACTAAAGCCAATGTCATTCAGAGGGTCAAGAAGACCAGGCTCAGAGACTGGTGCTCTGATTGTAGCTCTGCCACAATCACCTCTAGATCTTTGCTCCTTTCTGTGAAATTAGAGCATTAGACAAGATGATCTCTAAGGGCCCTTCCAACTTACAAGTTCATGAGTCTAACATCTGATATGTAACTGGTTATAGGAGGAAACCCCTGAGTGGACCCTGGGACACGCTTGACATAGCCTACGCTGGATTTTCCCTCTTATTGGGAGCACATGGAGGCTCTGAGGAAATATTTGAACCAGTTGTCTCAAAGCCTGTGTCTCTTATCCAGAAAATAGCTGGAAGTTACTTTGTCTCAAATTATACATGTTTTAATATATCTGTTAAAGAATATAAATATGTACATTATGTAATGTACATATGTGCAAACTAGCATAAATTATATTAATTATATATCATATATTCAATTATATATTAAAATAGTAAGGAAAAACTTGGACTTAGTTTCCAAAGTAAGTGCATACATATACACATACAGTGGTTTCTCTGCAGTCTGAGGACAAACCTTCTGAAGGCTACCACCATGTTCAAGTGAGCTTGTTTTCCATTGGCTCAGGGTTCCCAGCATCTGCACCTTGAGACTAATACCTTCAGGCCGAGGGTGGACAGGGACATAAGTGACTACATGGCATTGTAATTGATAGAGGATAATGGAAGAGTAGAAGCTTTAGCCAGCCTGAGTCCTTTGGTATGTAACAACTCCAGTGTTATTGTGTAACCAAAGAATCAAAATATGGGCTAAATGAGTAGTGGCAGCCTCTATTTAGACATATCCTAACAGTATGCAAATTGGATTGTAGTATTTATAAGCATCCTAAGTAATAGAAAACATTATGCCCTTACTTTATGATCACTAACATATCTTTTTGTCAACAGAAAATGGCTGTAAAGATAATTGGGAAAAGAATGAGCAGATTGGAAGTTGCTACCAATTTAATACCCAAGCACTTCTTTCTTGGAAAGAAGCTTATGTTTCATGTCACAATCAAGGAGCTGGCTTAGTGAGCATCAATAATGCTGCTGAATTAACTTATCTTAAAGGTAGGTATAATTTGTGGTAAAACAAATTGCTGAAATTGTAATGGTGCTTTCTTGGTGTGTCATTTTCATATCTAGGTGTGTTGTTTTCTGTTTTCTTTATTTCTGTTTTGTTTGTTTGGTTTTTGTTTTTGTTTTTGTTTTGTTTTGTTTTGTTTGGCTTCTCTTGGGATTTCAACTTCAACACTTAAACCCACCAGCAAAAAAGGATTGAATGTAGTCATGTTCCATCCACTGAAAATGCATCTTGTGATTGAGACTAAACAGAGATTGGTATTCAGAAAATGAGGCAGGGTAGCAAGATTAAATTGCTGCCCTAATCCCAAATAAAGAATTTGAATAAAAGTGAATGAACTCCTTGAACATTGAAAAAACGAGAATTCATGGAAAGTAAAAAATACAATTGAGTCATGCTGGCCTCGGCAAAACATCCTCACGCTGAGTAAGACAGTGCAGTTTTCAGGGGCAAGGAGAGTTTTACGAAATTTTAAATGGACACATAGAGTGTATAGGACTTTGTTTTGTTTGGGGGTATGGTTGTGGTAATTTTTAAATTTTTAATTGTGAAAATTTAAATCCTATGGACAAGAATAGAAAATAACCTGAAAAACATCATTTTTTCTTTCATATGAATATGAGGATCACCTTGTTAATTTCAGCGAAAACCCTATTGGGACTTGAATTAGAATTATATTAAATTATATATTAATTATGAAGGCGTTACTGTCTCTATATTAAGTCTTTGCAGCCATGAAAATGGTATGCCTTTCTATTTATTTAGGACTTCATTTATGTACTCAGTAAAATCTATCGATTTTTCCATCAGAGTCTTATATTTCTTTCTAGAAAGAAACTTTACTAACTTTATATATTTTAAACCATAGCCTAAGTTACTGATTCCCTGATGATTTGTTTTCTGAGTGAAATAAATAATAGCAATGTATGATGATGATTACGATAACGATGTTTTAGGCAGACTATTAAATGTTTTTCATACATTATCTCATTTAATCCCATATAACAACCCTATGAGGTAGGCATTATTATCATGCTCTTTTGTAGGTGAGAAATGTCTCAGAGAAGAAATATAACTTGACCAAAGTTACCTACAAGTAATTAGTGGAGCTTAATGACTCGAAGCAGTTTGACTTGAAAACAAGTATTGGGCATGTACCTGCGTTCAGCTTTTATCAGACTAGACAGAGGGTGCCAAAAAAATGTATACACACTTAAGAAAGGAAACCCCTGCATTAAAACTGTAATATTCAATATATAGTGATAACAAAAACTGAGTAAAAGTTACTTTTGACTTCTGCAATTACAAGAGGTACTGTGGACATCATACTATACATTGCTATGTAATTTAATTCAAAAAGTAATACAGAAGCCTGGCATGGTGGCTCACACCTATAATCCTAGAACTTTGGGAGGCTGAGGTGGGTGCATTGCTTGAGCTCAGGAGTTAAGGCCAGTCTGAGCAAGACCAAGACCCCATCGTTACTAAAAATAGAAAAACTAGCCAGCGTGGTGGCTCGTGCCTGTAAGGCCTGGCACAATGGTTCACCCTGTAATCCTGGCACTGTGGGAGGCTGAGGCAGGTGGATTGCTTGAGCTCAGGAGTTCAAGACTAGCCTGAGCAAGAATGAGACCCCATCTCCAAAAATAGCCTGTTGGGTATTATGACAGGTGCTTGTAGTCCCAGCTACTTGGGAGGCTGAAGCAAGAGAATTGCTTAAACCCAAGAGTTTGAGATTGCTGTGAGCATGATGCCACAGCACTCCAGCAAGGGCAAGAAAGTGAAACTCTGTCTCAAAAAAAAAAATAAAAAGAAAAGAAATAAAATAAGATAAATCCTATGAGAGAAGAAAGGATGAAAGGATGCAGGCACTGCCCACACCCACCTTCACACATCTTCAGGCTGCATGTTCACCGAGTACTTTAGGAATGAATCCATGGTTTGTGGGGAGCTAAAATACTCAGTGGTTTGTTGGATGGAATACATCATTGCTTTTTTCCAGCAGCTTCCAAGGCAATTTCCAAATCAGAGGCAAGAAAATTTTGCTGGAACTGCTGGCAGGACTGTAGATGTTTCTCCTAACAGTTAAGGAATTGTTCTGGGCTTGACTGTTCCAGGCTTGGGTGCACCAGGTCTGACTGTTCTAGGAACGGATGCTCCAAGACTGGCTGCTCCCGGTTGGGTTGCTCCACATTGGAAGGTTTCCAGATGTGTTCATCAAGCACGCCTGGTATAGGGAGAGTAGAGGCCTGGGTATGATGTGGGTGTTGAGGCCTTCTGAGCCTGAGTCATACTGTTGGTGTTCTTTAGCCAGTTGTTTTTCTGCCATCTCTTAGATTTCATTCTCTCATTCTGGAACCAGGTTTTAAACTGTTTATAGCTGATGTTCAGGATATTGAAAGTTCTTGGATCTGTTGGAGGCTGAGGTATTTCTGTCAGCATACACAGCTGGGTCATAGAGAACATGGTTCTGGTCTTATGTTTCTTGATATGGACTTTATCTTCCTTCTTCACTGCACCCTTCTCTACAGAAGTAGGTAGTTTTACTTTGGGACTAGCAGAAGAATCAGGGTTGTCCTGAGTCAGCAGATCCACCAAAGCAGGAAGAGGAGATGCCATCTCTGCAGAAGGCACCTTTGTAGAAGACATTGGCAATGATGGATAATTTTCTTCAGGCCCACAAGCCACAGGCACTGAAGAAGAGTCACTAGAATCAGATGCTTCAGAGCAAGGCAGGCTTTGGAGACACGCTGGATCCACACTCATGTTATTGAGATGGAAGGGGAAAAATTAAAGAGCTGGACTGTTTTTTTTTTTTTAAAGGCTAAGACTTACGTATCTAAATAGAATCTACAGAAAAGGTCCAAAGGCCAGGAAGAGAAGGGTTCCCTCCGCAACAACAGGAGGCAACCGGCTCAATCCAGCAAAATCCAGAATTGGGACTTGAATATCAACATAAAGGACTGCAAGCTCTTACTTACTTTTGTTTACTTTTGTCACTATTTTCCTCAGGCTGGAGAGCAGTGGCTATTCACAGGTGCGATCATGGCGCACTCTGGCCTCAAACTCCTGGGCTCAAGTGATCCTCCCACCTCATCTTCCCAAGTAGCTTGGACCATGCCCAGCTTACTTTTTTATTATACTACTTACTCTTCTTACATACTTTTATTTATTTATTTGTATCACTTGAGGTCCATTGTTATTTTGTCATTCTTTTTGACTGCATCTTTATTCAGACTTCTTTTCTTGTTGCTTTCCCCTTTTCCTGTGTTGTTTGAGACTTGAGTACAGACCTCTAGAATGAAAACCTGTTGAATAAGCCTGTTGGACTAGTGTTTGGCAGTGAAGTTCTATTCCACACCTCACTCAAGCCTTGCAGAAAGTTCAGAATGAAAAGTGTCGATAAATTTAAGTGTCTTGGAATATCAAAATTTGGAAAGTGATGCCTTCAATGAAAGCAAAAGTGCCAAAGTGTAACTGTCAACATTCTGCTCAACAATCTAATGATGCACGATTCTTAGAGGAACAAATGTTGCACAATTCTTTATGTATCAGTTTTCTTTAGTCAACCATGAAAGTGAGGTAGTATGATAAAGAACATATTATCTCTTGCCCCTGGCCAGACATTTATCATATTTTATGCGTAACATTAATTTTAGAGGTATATCCATTTCTAATGTTCCAAGTTCCTCTTTCAGGATGAAATACTTATGACTATTGGTTTCCCAAGACCCAAGAATGCTGCTTTAACATCTAAAACTTATAGTTAGAAAAGAAATCTGTTAATTGTCCCTTTACTGATATTAACATGTATAAACATTGGTCTGTGAGTAATGAGGTAAACAAAAGTGAATCACACAGAGATTTTGTAATAGAAGCGCCTGTTCTAGTCAGAGAAATGACAGTGGCACATACACAGAGTATAATGGAGAATATTATTCCCAAACAACCTCTGGGTTTAGTAGCTACTGGTTGGGTGGAAGGGGGCAATCAATTGCCAGAAAAAAAGCAGTAGTATCCCCTTGAAGACAGGAGCTTTCTTTTTCCTTTCTGCCTTCCCTGCACATAGTTTTGTTTTCATTTTGTTTTACTAATACTTGGGGCCTATGGGTGGTAGATTTGGTTTCTGTGTACTCACTGAATTTTATTTGAGAGTCATATTTTCACTGGCTCTGGCTTCCTAGAATCTCCAACCACTGGTTCACCCTAAAACTACAAAAGAGGACCCCAAAATCCCCAGGACAGGAACGGCAGATTTCTATTTTTCCTAGTTTGCCTCCAGCCTGAAGAGTTATTCACCTCAGCCAACTTGACAGGTGTCTAAAGGCTAGGACACTTGTAGGTTACGGCCCCTGCTGGCTGTGGTTTTTGTGAAGCCTTTAGAAGGCGTCTTCTCTGGCTTGTTCCGGTGCATGACTATTATCAGGCCTGCTAGTCTCTCATTATGAGGAAAAGAATGGAAATATGGGGTTAGATCTGAAAGAATTTCTGGTATAGTCCAGAGACTATTCCATAGATCTCCGTGGACTCCCTCATTTGACTAGGTAAGGAGTTTTACGCTAGTAATTATCTGTCTCTTGATTGAAAAGATGGAGGTAGGCACAGTCTCAATTTGATCAACTTCTTATCTGGACAGTTTATAGAGAAAAAAGTCTAGCTCCAGATTACCCAAACCTATAAAAAAAAAAATCTCTGCCCTTCACATATGCCAACCAGAACCTTTAGAATTTCTTTCTTTCCCATTTACATCTACCTGGCAAAAGGCACATAAAGGTATTCTTATTTTCCAACATAGTCACAATTTTAAAATCCTATGATTCTGGTGAATTCATCTATACAGGTCACAAAAAGAACACAATAATAAAACAAATAGGGAGCATGTCAGCTTCAAAAGAACATTCTGTTCCATTATACATGTGTACTTACCATATGCAGGTGATAGAATTAAGAAAGGGGAGTGAGTACTTCCTGCGGGGAGATATCTGCAAAGTCTTCAGGAAGGAATGGCATTGAACTTGTGACTAGGTAGGACTGGTCCTCCATAGTAACCCCAGTAGACATGAGTGAAAGGAATTTTGAATATCAGGGTATGTGTGGTTAAGTCTGGAGTACTAGAAACACATCATAGTGTCTGGGACTTTTTTAGGAATGCTGGAAAATAATTCCTTTCACTAATGAGGGAAAATTTGCATTAGATTATATCTTCAAAGTCTTTGTGTACCAGTGCTGGAAGCCCTTGCTTATTCTTAGGGGGTGAAAGAGAAGGATGAATCCAGAGTTCCCTCTTAGCATTCTCCTCAAGGTATCTATCTAACAATCCACCTTTTCCCTTCTTAATAGAGTATTCTTACCATTTATTACCATGAAAAAAGTGAGGTGAACCTTAGCTTCTTACCTTCACACTTAGAAATTTATCTGTCTCTATGCTGTCATCCCTCCGGCTTCTTCAAGGCTAACTCCTTCCCCAAGTGCTTTGTATGGACATCAGCTGTCTTCTAGTTCTTGTTTTCATCAACCCACTCTACTGACTCCTCCCCTCTGGCTATCATCCTGGTTTTATTTTGAGACAGAGCCTCAAGCTGTCACCCTGGATAGAGAGCTGTCTCTGGATAGAGAGCTGTGGCATCACAGCTCACAGCAACCTCCAATTCCTGGGCTCAAGCGAGTCTCCTGCCTCTGCCTCCCAAGTAGCTGGGACCACAGGCACCCGCCACAGCGCCTGGCCATTTTTGATTGCAGCCGTTGTTGTTTGGCGGGCCTGGGCTGGATTCGAACCCGCCAGCTCAGGTGTATGTGGCTGGCGCCTTAGCTGCTTGAGCCACAGGCGCCAAGCCTATCATCCTGTTTTGATCTCTATTATTAAAATATAGATCTCTGTTTCCTGGATCCTGCAGTCCCATCTCTTCCTTTCACAGCCAAGCCCCTTTGCAGTTTCCTCCTCATCTCCCATTTGCTCCTCAGTGGAGCAATAACTGAGCCTCTGCCCCCACCACCCACTTCCCGGGCTCCTGCTTATCCCTGGAGGGTTGGTGTCTGGGTGACAGTTCTTGGCCCCTTTCCTCTTTGTTTCCGCTAGTTCTGTTCTACCCAGGAAAGCCTTCCATTCCCTGTGTTTCAATTCCAGTAAAGTCACGTGTTCGAGGCATTTGAATTCTAAAATCTCAGTAACAATTATGTAGAATCAATTTTGCCCTCTAAAAGCCCTTAAAGTCTGGGTATGATTTTCTATATCCAGACCACCATTTACTTGTCTGTATAATGCAATAATAAATCATATAATTCCCTTAAAGGAATTAAGAAACTTTTATCAAGTGTTGCTGCTGGGAGTATTTCATTGATTTATAGAAATGCCAACCTGTTAGCACTTCCTATTTGTCAGCATCATCTTTGTCTTTGGTAGAATATTTCATCAAGTGCTATTTCTTCTTCCTGGTCCTCAATTAATTTTTCAAATTTTTTCTTCATGATGTTGACAAAGTCTTGCCAGCTTCCTAAATAATACTATTGACTTCCTAGAAAGTGTTGAAAATCCTTACAATCATTTGCACGTTCTTTTCCTTCTTTTTCCAACACACATGGACCCATGCAAGCATAATTGCATCTATTTTTTATATATGCTCATTGAGTGGCACATCAGAAATTGGCCTCCCTACGTAAATTATCTCTGCTTCTCTGTCTTTCTTTCTGTCTCTTTCTCGTTTTTTTTTTTTTTTTACTGATGACATCTGGTTGTCAAATAATAAATTTTTTTTTTATTTTTTTTGAAACGGAGTCTCACTTTGACACCCTTAGTAGAGTGCCATGGCGGCATAGCTCACAGCAACCTCCAACTCTTGGGCTCCAGCAATTCTTTTGCCTCAGCCTCCCACGTAGCTGTAACTACAGGTGACTGCCACAACGCCTGGCTATTTTTAGAGATGGGGGTCTCGCTCTGGCTCAGGCTAGTCTCGAACCTGTGAACTCAGGACAATCATCCCAGGGCAATCACCTGCCTCGGCCTCCCAGAATGCTAGGATTACAGGTGTGAGCCACCACGCCTGCCCCCTCCAATGATACATTTCAATTATGCATCTCCACTGCCAGAGTGTGAGTGTGTGTGTGTGTGTGTGTGTGTGTATTGCCAGTCTAGATGTTCCTTTGGACTCTGGAGCCACATATTTCATTGCTTACAATGTACATCTGACCAAGTCCTAGAAACAATTTATCACTGGGGGAGATCCATGTCTGTTCTCTTGTTTTAGATTGAAATTCTCACTAGGGAAGGGATTTTGACATTTTGGTTTTTATATTACCAGTGCCTGGCAAATAATATTGCTTAATAAATGTAAATTGTCAGTCTGGAATGCATTCAGATCTTCAAAATCTGTAAGCACAATGGAAACTACAATGATTAGTCTACTACTATGATAAGTCTTCTACATTAGTACAAAAGGGCTAAAAGTAGACAATGAAACAGCTACTCTAAGAAGATTCTGTTCCTACCCAGAAGATTCAATTCCCTACAAAGGGAATTTGACAAGCAAATAGGGAAGCAGAATTGAATTAATTTACCAGCCTTTGGGTTTCTCAATAGTCTGAAGTTTTGTTTTCTGTCACCATCGCCTACCTTTGATATGCAGATAGCCTTCAACCGGGATTCCTGCCTTATAATCAAAGCCTGCAGGGTGTTTTGCTGTTGGTAGAAACTTAAGTCTGACTTAGATAATTACTTACGCAATTTTGTCACTTTTTTAAATTATGTAATTCTTACAGAAAAAGAAGGCATTGCTAGATTATTCTGGATTGGTTTAAATCAGCTGTATTCTGCTAGAGGCTGGGAATGGTCAGATCACAAGCCATTAAACTTTCTCAACTGGGACCCAGGTAACTGCTCCTTCCTTCACTTTGCAAAAACCAAAACTTCAAAAACAAACAAACAAACAAAAAACAAGAGTTTCTCACTCACTGAGAATTTATAAACGTTTCAAATCTTGCCTCCGCACCTGTAGCTCAAGTGGCTAAGGTGCCAGCTATATACACCGGAGCTGGTGGATTTGAATCCAGCCTGGGCCCACCAAACAACAATGACAACTATAGCCGGGGCATTGTGGCAGGTGCTTGTAGTCCCAGCTACTTGGGAGACTGAGGCAAGAGGATCACTTAAACCCAAGTATTTGAGGTTGCTGTGAGCAGTGACGCCACAGCACTCTACCCAGGGCAACAGCTTGAGACTCTGTCTCAAAAAAAAAAAAAGTTTCAAATCTTACGAACTCTTCCATGGTTACCTCTGAGAAGAGTCGTTTCTTCCTAAGTCTTTCTTGATTGCAGTACTATTATAGTCAAGCTGAAGCACAGCATGGGCAGTTGAGCATCCCAGGCAATTGGCGCAACCTTGCATTTTTAAGTAAGAATAGGCTAGGAGCCATTCTGTGTGCCCTAGAGGACTTGACCTGTCTATGACTTGCCTGTGCTGTGTTTCATCTGCAGCCTAACTCCGATATGAAAATATTCCTTCATTTTCGAACTCTTGGGGTCTCACCACTATAGCACCCAAGCACTGACAACATAGTGGTTGTATTTTATAACACAAATAAATAACTCAAAGAAAATTTTATAGTGAATTAAATAAGCAAAACCCTACTTAGCCAAAAGACTTTTTTCCCCAAAGAAAGGATTAGATAACTTTTTAAATATAAAATGTTAGACTTCTGACAAATGAGGAACCTAAAAGTTAACACTAACTTCTGTACAAATGTATTCTGTACACATATAGGAAGAAAAAAAAAGGTTAAATGTAATAAAATACCAATAAGTCATTTTCATTAATGTAGTTTGCTAAATTTCCTTATTAGTAAATAAATTAATATTCTATTTTAAATGGAATAAAATAATTCAACTTTCATTCAAGGCCTTAAAGGCATTACACAATTATAAATTAATATTTGTACTATATAGAGTAGCAGGTTAAGAGCTGCTGACCATGGAATAGGACAGGGAAGTCATTTCACCCAAGTGACACAGACTTGGGTTTGGTTTTCTTAATTAACTATAATATGTTAGAGTGTTTTTCCCCTATATTTTAGAAGTAGGATATTTTTAAGCACCTGATTATTCATGGAGGCTTATATATTTCAATTTAGTTAAAAGTTTTCACCATACTATGAGTTCCCATGATAGCAGAATGTTTTTTTTTCTAATCACCACCTTGGCCTTCTTCTAATTGTTTGAAAGTCCTACCTTTTAAGATGGACCCGGTGCACCCACAATCGGTGGATCAAGCTGTGCAAGAATGGATGCCGAGTCTGGTCTGTGGCAGAGTTTTTCCTGTGAAGCACGACTGCCCTATGTTTGCAGGAAACCATTAAATAATACAGTGGAATTAACAGGTAACTTTCCCATTCTCTCATACAAATACGTTTTAAAATCTTAGTTTCATGAAATCAGGTAAATCCATTTCAGAGCTGTTTCCACCTTTTCTTCACCTGATAACTGTCATTAATGCCCAAAAGTATTTGATTTTTGACCCTGTGGTTCGATATTATCAACCATATATGAATAAAGCTTTGGTTGAGGCAATGAGGAATATCAGGTAAAAATATGTATATGCAGAAGCATTCAGGGGTACACTAGATAAGAAAATATGTTTTTGTTGATGGGTGCTCTTTTTCCTCTAGAACAGTGGTTCTCAAAGTGTGGTCCCCAGGCCAAGAGCATTATCATCTCCTCTAACTGTTAGAGATGCAAATTCTGAGGACCCACCCCAGACTTATGGATTCAGAAGCCCTCCAAATGATTCTGATCCATGCTCAAGTCTAAGAACCACTGCCATACTAACAGGCCTTGTGTATTTCATGCCTTTGAAATGAGTCAAAAACCATGGACACAAGAGTAGTACCAGGTTTTTCCAGCCCCTGCCTCTCAGCTCTTGCCCTCTTTAATCCTTCTTTGACAAGGAGACCTCTGCATTGAAAAGTCAGGTTAAAAAAGGACAGGTGCAGAAGGACAAAATGTGTACAGGGGGCTTTTTGCCAGGGAGTTTTAGGGTAAGAGGGACACAAGAACAACTGAAGTTTCTGAGGTACAGAGAAGTTAGAGGAGTTTTTAGAAGAATGGGGAAGAGGAATCCTTGACTGTCAAACACAGGTCTTGACAAATAGCAGGTATTTGATTAAATCCTCACTGAATGAGAAAAACTAATACTCAACAATAGAGGAAAGGGTGTTTTTAAAATGCCCTGCTTAAGGAACTATAGAAGAAGGGAATAAAGCATCTAAATTTCCATTCAGAAAGGAACAGAACAATTTTTAAAGAAAAAAATAGGTATATAGAAGAAGAAATGTAGGAGGCTATTTTAAGGTAACAGGAGGAAATAAATATTTATCTTCCAAGTTGTCAAACCAAATTTAGTCCATTCAACAAAAGACATAATAAAAAAATCCAGCACAAATGAAAATAGAGTGAGTGATGATAGATTAAGTAAACATCTTGCAGTAGCAATTCTCAAGTAAAATCATGATGTTCCCACATGATTGAATAATATGCATTTATTAAAATAACTGTGCCAGCAGGAAAATACAAGGAACAAAACACAATGATATGCCTACTTAATCATTTTAATCTTGTAAAATTATGTGTTCATCAAGACTAAGACTAGAACATGAAAATGATTATATTAAGTTCCATTATGGGTGATAATTTTCCTCTGTTCCTTTATCATAATTATAAAATATAGTAAAATAATAAAAGCTATTCCAAAAACTTAAAGTTAATTAAGTTATCTTGCAAGTAGGAGAGGCTAAGTGAACCTGAATTTTATCCTTCAGTAGAAAACAAACTGTCCACATTTTTAAGATGCTGTGTTTTCTTGTGACAAATGTTCCAAGTGGTTCTGAATCATTGAAGTCTGAGCAACCAAATCACTTTCTAGTTTTGTTAACGGGGGGAGAAGTATTTTGTATGGTTTTACACAACAATCTTTTTCTCTAATTGAGAGAGATCAGACCTTCACTTGTGAGTTTTAACACAGTCAAAACAAAGAATCCTTACCTCCGTGAGGACTACCTTTCGAGTAGTGGGGAACAAAGAAGAGGGCCAGAGGTGTCCTTTGCCCTTTCCCTCCCTTGCTGCCATCTCTTGGGTGTGAAGTGTATAAATGTCTTACTCTGTTCCTAAAATCTCTACCTGTCCTTTGTTAAACAGTGAGCAGTAATGCACATGCCCTGGCTAAGCTGACCATACAAGAGAAAGAGGCTCACCCTCATTATAATCTTCTCAAAGCAGAGAGGAGAGAGAAACCCAACAAATCCCATACCCAGGAAAAGATTTGTCAGCAGCTGGCTTCCCTCATGCCTTTCTTCTGTCTAAGTAGAACTAAGGGCAGGCCCTTCACTGATTGTGTCTACACCCCTTAGTCTGTGTCCAGCCATATAGCGCATTTGTGTCATGTTAAAATCACATCATTATCTGAATCCCTGCAGGAATTCTGATGCCATGGACACATCATTTATGTAGTTGGCACCACATAAATTCATGTCACTGTAATATTTGGTGTTGCATTCCTCAATTTTCCAGGAGCCTTAGTATTCAGGAAAGAAGAGTTTACAATGTTATTGATTCAAAACAGAGGTATCTTTACTGGAATATAAATAGTTACTTTTCCCCTAGATGTGTGGATATATTGTGATGCCCACTGTGATTCAGGCTGGCTGCCAAGTAACGGATTTTGCTATCTGCTGGTCAATAAAAGTGATTCCTGGGAGAAGGCACAGACAAACTGCAAAGCCTTCGGTAGTGACCTGATCAGCATTCACTCTCTAGCTGATGTGGAGGTGGCTGTCACACAACTCCATAATGGGGGTAAGTTTTTTGAATATCCTATTTGAGAGGTTTAAGACAATTTGAAGTATCCAAGCTTACAGCTTGATCTTACAGATCAGCACTGCCCAGTAGGATTTCCTGTGGCGATGGAGCCATTCTACAAGCTGCACCATCCAAGATGGTAGCCACTAGCCACGTGAGCACTTGAGTGTAGCTAGGGCAACTGAGGAAACAAATTATCACTTCTATTTAATTTTAATTAATTTACATTTGGATTTAAATGGCCTCTGTGCCAAGTGGCTACCAGTTTCACATTACACCATTAAGTGAATAATCTCTCTCTTCTCATGAGCTAAATTCTACTTAAGTTGTTCCAAAAACTTAAGGGATAATTATTTCACTTTTGTAATTATTTGAAAGCTAAAGACTGTTAAACAACAATATACTAGACTGCCAGTATTATGATCTCGTGCTAGAATCTGCTAATAATAGTAGCTAATAGGAGATGCCGATTCTTTGCCAGCATGGTGCTCATTATTTTACTTGAGAAGGCAGCAGAGCCATTCCAGGGATGGAGAATATTTCTGTTCTAGTTGGAATATCTATGATCGTATTTTTAGAATTTCATTAATCTCCATAAAGCAAAGTTTACCTACACCAGCTATCAGGAACACCCAGCCTATAGATCACTGTGCAGCTGTTTACCTGTGTACTATACTTGCATTAGTGACTTGAAAGCCTTCATTAGCCAACCCGCCGGCCTTATCAGCATCTCAATAGGTTAATTAATACCACAAAGGCTCTTCAAACCCCATATCATAATGTAAAAATTAGTATAATGATGTACATTTAATTGCATAAAATTAAACAAATAAAACATTTTTCTTTTAGATGCCAAGGAAGAAATATGGATAGGCCTTAAGAACATAAATGTACCCACTTTATTTCAGTGGTCAGATGGTACTGAAGTTACTTTCACATACTGGGATGAGAATGAGCCAAAAGTTCCCTACAATCAGACTCCCAACTGTGTTTCCTATTTAGGAAAGGTAGGAAACCTCCTATGGTTTATTTATATCCTTGATGTTATACCTAATGATAATATAAGCTGTATTTTGATTGAGACATTTGTATTTAGGCAGGAAAGAAAATAAGAGGTAAGAAGACTTTAGATTGTTGTTCTGGTAGCTACTGAAAAAAAGATAAACAAAAGCAATTACTAATTAACCTTCCTACTACCTGAGATCATCTGCTCTGGTCTAAAACAGACAGAGAGAAACGCACTGGAACTTAGGTTCTCATGCCAGACTGGTTCTAATAACCTGCTTTCCTCTCAGGACCAGGGTCTGTACCCACCTTTCTGCCATAATGTGATTCTTGGCAGGTAGCCACAATTTAACCTGAAAATTTATATCTGCTGAATTCATGTTCAGATTAAGTTTTATATTAATCTTACTTTGAGAAGTGAAATGATATTTTTTTTTATCTTTTTTATTTAGTTGAGTAGGTCCTGTTTTCATGCTCTTCATTCTTTTTCTTTTTCTTTTTTTTTTTTTTTTTTTTTGCAGTTTTTGGCCAGGGCTGGGTTTGAACCCGCCACCTCTGGTATATGGGGCCGGCGCCCTACTCCTTTGAGCCACAGGCACTGCACTGAAATGATATTTTTATTTAAAAATTGCTGCCATGTGCTGTGGCTGATACCTGTAATCCTAGCAGTCTAGGAGGCCAAGGAGGGTGGATCCCTTCAACTCAGGAGTTCAAGACCAGCCTGAGCAAGAGTGAGAACCCCCTCTACTACAAATAGAAAAACTAGCCAGGCATCATGGTGGGCACCTGTAGTCCCAACTACTCAGGAGGCTGAGGCAAGAGGATCACTTGAGCCCGAGTTTGAGGTTGCTGTTAGCTATGATGCCAGGAACTTTACCTGGGATGACAAAGTGAGACTCTATCTCAAAAAATAAAAAAAGTTAAAAATAAAAATTAGGCCAGGCACGGTAGCTCACGCCTGTAATCCTAGCACTTGGGAAGCCAAGGCGTTGGATTGCCTGAGCTCATGGGTTCAAGACCAGCCTGAGCCAGAGCAAGACCTCGTCTCTTAAAAAAAAAAAAAAAAAACAACCAGGATGTTGTGGTGGGCACCTGTGATCCCAGCTACTTGGGAGGCTGAGGCAAGAGGATCACTTGAACCTAAGAGTTTGGGGTTGCTGTGAGCTAAGATGCCATGGCACTCAACCAAGGATGACCAAGTAAGACTCTGTCTATTAAAAAAAAAAAAGTTAGTTCTAACTTTATTCAGAAAAAATCATACTCCTATAGAATGCTTAAACATTCCTTGAACATACTTTAGTTAATCACCCAAAGTAGGCTGTATTTTGAGCAGAAAGGGTACATTTGTTTGTTTATGTCACTTTCCTATGGGCTTCTAATTGGTTATGAGGGTTACAATGTCATCCAGACATCTAGAGAGCCTTAAGTGGAAGCAATAAATGATATGTGTATTTAGAAGTCTTTCAATACTAAAGATGTATTTAGGAAGGTGTCACATTTGGTGCTCTATTTAAAAGGGTATCCAAAATGCCTTTAGAAGAGTATCAAAAATGGGAATGAGGTCCTGTGAATAAGAGTGAACTTATGGCACACCTAGGCAGCATTCCAATGTCCAAAACTGACCCTTATCACAATAGATGATTAATTAAAATTTAATTTGAAGAAAGCAGAATGACTTA
Organism: Perodicticus potto; assembly: GCA_963574655.1. Classification (NCBI taxonomy): domain Eukaryota; kingdom Metazoa; phylum Chordata; class Mammalia; order Primates; family Lorisidae; genus Perodicticus; species Perodicticus potto. The sequence goes on from CAUYRH010080918.1 coordinate 34,667, forward strand.
GTCAATTAAGGAAAATTAATGTTAAGTATCACATTTGAAAGAGAAAACTTTGAAAGTAGGCTGAAGGAGAGTTGAAAGAAACTTTTAATCTAGAATTCCTGGAAAGTCGCTGTTCTAACCACCATAATTTCACATATGAGGAAACGGAGAGAGACAGGGAGATTAATCGACATGCCTAAAAGTTTTAATATGTGGACACACCTTAGCCATTTCTTATAGAAGAAGACTGGAATGCTGACAACAGCGGGCTGAGTTCTTCCCTCTTCAGCTTCTATACTAAGTGTCTTTTGATAGTTTTATGGTTATTCTCATAAGAAAATGAATTTACCACAATTTATTAATCCATTCGTGGGTCAATGGGCATTTGGGCTTCTTCCATGACTTAGCAATTATGAATCGGGCTGCAATAAACATTGTGGGACAAATATATTTGTTATAATGTGATTTTGGGTCTTCTGGATATATATCTAGT
>CAUYRH010080921.1:0-45047 GCA_963574655.1 Perodicticus potto
AGCATTTTCTTAATCACTATATAAAGACATTGATACTCTACATTTAATAAGTTTCACCAGTACCCTACTAAGATGCACCGTAGGTGTGATCCCACCAATTGCCCTCCCTCCACCCATCCTCCCCCCTCCCCTCCCCTCCCATTCCCTTTTCCCTGTATTCTAGGGCTAATTTATAGCTTTCATATGAAGGCTAAAACCCAATTATAGCACTTTGCAATGCTTTTAAAGGCAATGCTCTCATTTGAGTTTTTAACTTTATCGAGAGTACTACCTAGATTTGAGAAAAAGAATGAAGAAACTAAAGTAAATGCCTAGAGGAAAAATAAATTGCATATTAACAAGGACAGTGACAGTTGGGGATTGTGAACTGTATTTATGACAATGAAGATTGCTGAGTTATTATTTCAGTGTTCATAATGCTCCCTTGGGTTTGGGTGGATATTCGTTATGAACCCTCTAATTGCACAAGGAAAGGGATTCCAAAGTCTTTGGTGCATTTAGATATATTAGGGGCACTGGGCTTTTGGGGTCTGAGGGTTAAATAGAGCTTATGGGAAGTGGATGAGGTCATAAAAGGAGGTCTGGCCTTCCCATGAGGGAGATCTGTGCTGGACTAAACTGCTCTGACTCTTGACTGTATCCATATCAATATCCCAATTGCAACACTGTACTACAGTTTTGTCAGATGTTGCCATTGGCAGAAACTGGGCTAAGGGTACATGTGATCTCTCTGCATTGTTTCACAAACTGTATGTGAATGTATAGGTTATCTCAAAAAAGAAATTTAAATAAACAATGCCCAATTTTAAATTTGAGTTCAATTAAATTTTAAAACTATAAACTTTTGCTTATGCTTTGGGATCAGCTATCACTTATCTGCGATACTTGTTGGTAATGAAATAAGTACATACTAGACAAACAGTAAAGGGAAAATTTAGAAATGTGGTTTTAATACCTAAGTACATTTTTTTTTTGTTCTTATGAACTTGTGACCTCCTAGCAGTGACTTAATAATGCGCATGTACTTCCTTCTCATGAAAAAGTTCCTATATTCCTCCTAATCAGTAGCAGATGGACAGGTATGGATAGAGATGTTAATTTACAATCTCTGACATTAAGCAATTGTCTATTGGTAATAAGAGAATTTGGAAACTGGTTTAAGTTAATCTTCAGTCTCTTAAGGAAAAAGGACTTAGTCTAGGTTTGTTGGAAATGAACTTTGAGGAGGAGGACATCTAGAGGGGACAGTAAATATAAGCAAACCACGCTTTATACATCAGACAGCCAATAACAGGACAGAGGAAGGTCAGAGGAGGTAAGCCCAGTATTCGTAGTCACTTTTTTCTCTGGAGGTATTTTATGAATGAAGAAAGAGCAGCTTAGAGGTGGAGAGGCTGACACAAGTTCTAGAAGCCAGGTTTAGAGTCCTGGGCTCAGCACCAGGAAGTTTATTAGAAGTATAGTCCATTTGGGCTGTTATAACAAAAATCCCATAAACTTGGTGGGTGAACTATGTATAAACAACTGAAATTTATTTCTGATAGTTCTGGAGCCTGGGAAGTCTTAGAGCAAGCCGCTCGGCATCTGGTTCACTTATAACCACCTCATCGTTGTAAGAGCAGATCCACAAAGGACTCAGATAGTCAAGTTATTAGAAATGTTTAAATCACCATGTTTATTATACATGAGGAGATAAAAACTTTCATTAACGATTACAACTGAACTAACATATTTGTAATTTGTATCTGTATGTCTGTGTATGTATCAAGTAGAAATCCTAAAACCAGAAAATACAATAATGAAAATTGAGAATTCAATGAGAAGAAGGAGAGACACACTGGAAAGAGCTAAAGAGTGATCTGTACTAAGTTGGACAGAAATCTCCAAAATTAAAGATGGAGATTAGAAATGATGGAAAACGCAGATACTATAGAAAGAGACAGAGAGGAAACAGTGAAGACATAACATCTGTGTAACTGGAATTCCACAAGCAGAGAAGAAATAAAATGAAGCAGAAACAATATTTGAAGATACTATGATTTAGATCACCCCAAATCATGTAAGAGCCATCAAGAGAAAGTTGAGAAGTCTGATAAGTGCTAAGCAGAATTTTAAAAATGTTCAAAGTAGGCCCGGCGACTCTAGCACAATAGTTACAGCGCCAGCCACATACACCGAAGGTAGCGGGTTCAAACCTGGCCTGGGCCAGCTAAAACAATGATGATGATTGCAACAAAAAATAGCTGGTCATTGTGGAGGGTGCCTGTAGTCCTAGCTACTTGGGAGGCTGAGGCAAGAGAATCGCTTAAACCCAAGAGTTGGAGGTTGCTGTGAGCCGTGACGCCACAGCACTCTACCAAGGGTGACATAGCGAGACTCTGTCTCAACAACAAAAACAACAAAAACGTGTACAAAATAATGCAAGAATAAAACAGTGTAAAGGTATAAAGTAATAAAAAGTGTAGAATAAAACTGATGAAGATTAGTGACAGGAGAAAATAAAATCAGAGAAAAGTAGAGATTTCTTGCAAAGGAATAATGAAAATATTTATAGTTAACTTTACAAAAGCAGAAATAAGACAAGTCAGAAAAAAAGTGGAATAAAATATGTGAAGTATTAAAAGTATATAGTGGCTAATCTTGAATCCTATACCCAACAAAAGTATTCTTTGGTAGTGATAGTAAAGTAAAGTGACTTTCAGGCAAACAAAACAAATAGTTTATAATCTTTTAGGTCTGTACAAAAGGACCTAATAAGAAGTATTCTTCAGGTAAAAAGATGACCATTCTTATATGGAAACTCAGAGATAGAGGAAGGAATAAATAACAATGAATAGTACAAATATGTGGGTAAATTTGAAGCACGATTTCTCAAACTTTAGTGTAAATTAGAATCAATCAAAGGGTGAACCAGAACACTAGCCTATTGGTTTGGAGGATTTCTGATTCAGTATATCAGGCATGGGAATTTACAATTGTAACAAGTTCTCAGGTAATGATAATGCTGCTGTTCTGGGGCCCTGTCTTTGAGAACCACTGAGAAATTTTGTTTGTGTAAAACAAGGTGGAATTTAAAATCTATATTGAACTAAAATCCATTCATACATACACAATTATTTTGTGACAATGGTTGCCCTTTTGTCTAATCATAAAAAAGGTGACTTTTCAATAGTTTCCATAAATTGTGCTAAATAAATTAGATATATTCATATTTCTCACACTGGACACTAAGCACAATCCCAGTGGATTGCAAGTCTAAATGGGAAAGGTCAAAACAATGAAATTTCTAGAAGGTATATCAGAGAATAAGTGAGTAAGTATGGGGTATTCTTAAACAGAACCCCCCAAAAGCACTATTCATAAGGAAAAAATTAAACTACATCAAAATTTAAAATTAAGTTAATTAAAAGATACTATTAAAAGAGTGACAAGGAAAAAAAAAAAAAAGAGTGACAAGAACAGCCACAGACTGGAAGGAGACACTTGCACACAGGCAATATACAGAGGGCTCATATTTAGAATCTGTAAAGAGCTATGAGTCAATAATAAAATAATAAACCCACTATAAACACTGGAAAAATCACAAACAGGTATACAAATGGCCCCAAACAATATGAAAACTTAACCTCTTTTGAAATCATAGAAATGCCTACCCAAATCATAATGCAGCACTCCTGTTCAAAATTGGAATGGATAAAGTTAAAGTTACAGATAATAAAATAATTCATGAGAATATGGCATAGTGAGAACTCATATGTACTGCTGGGTGGGAGGGTGAAATGGTACAACCATTTGGAAAATAGTTCAGTATTCTTTACTAAATTCGATATGACTATGTGATGCAATTTTCTTTCCTAGCTATGTTCATGTGTACCCAGAGACGTGTACCAGAATGTTTATAAATCCTGAGTCGTAATAGTCCAAAATTGAAAAAAGAAAAAAACAAATTTCCATCAGCAGTAGAATGGAAAATATATTGTATTACATGTACACAATGTAATTGCATACGTCCTTATAGAATACGAATGAACTAACCACATGCAATGACCTTGGTGAACCTCACAAGCATAATGTTGAATAAAAGAGGCCAATCACAAAATTACTCATGAATGATTATATGAAAACAGGGGGGAAAACTAAATTGTAGTTACTTAGTTTGCAAAAAAAAAAAAAAAATTCAAAGATTGCTTTCAAAATAAAGATAGTGGCTTTCTTTATGCAGAGAAGACACCAGGGATGGGAGAGGTGCTTTCTGGTAACTGGCAATGCTCAATTCCTTAACTTGATTTGATATTTAGAGATGTCTGCTTGGGAATATATAATTTAGCTGTACACCTTTGTTTTGTGCTTCTTTTTGGGTATATATACATTATATATATATTTACAATGAATGGAATAAAATGTTTTAAAATATAAGTTACTTATTCTATTTCAAATATATTAGTAAACCAAACTTGCCTTTCTAGTTACTTGAAAACAACTGAAGTCCTTGATTTAATTATTTTTCAATAATGCTTTAATTTATTCTCATATTCTAGTTCCTACATTACTTCGCATTAATTTTGCAAGGTAAATTAACATTGAATGAGGATCAAATGCTCTGATGTCATCTGGATGACCACCTCATTTAATTTTAGGTGGCTCTGTATATTTATTTTTTATCTCAGATCTGATTTCAAATGTACAAGTAGGGAGAGAATAATAGTATAGTCATTGGAGGAAAGACTTAATAGATTGTAAATATGATAAAAAAATTCTTCTATCTACCTCACTTACTCCAACAATCCTATGAATGATAGAGGCTATGTATACCATATATTGATATGTTAAAATAAACCTATGGAAGCGAGTCTGTTATTTATAAACAACAAATAATACAAATGTCACTAAATTGTATTATAAATTATAATTATAAATTGGCCATAGTATTATGGGCCAATAGATTTAGTTGCATTTTCTAAATTCTTTTCAAAACTATAGTCAAAGGAACTAAATTAAGCCATTAGTTTTTCAGCAAGATGAAGGATCTGAGTTTTAATCCTAACAGGTCAGCCAGTTATAGTTTCAGGATGCTCACAGAAGATGCAAAACTCCTCAGTGAGGGATGAAAGAGTTTCGCACTCTGGCACAGCAAGGCACTGTCTCACCCTGGTCCCTACGCATTCATTCCCACTGGGCTTAGAGAAGAGGGTAATACTTTCGCACAAGCTGGGTGGCATTACAGCAGAGTTTCTCTGAGTCTGTCAGGGAATTTGAATTAACTTGCCTACCCTTTGCTCAAGACAGACACACTGAGGCTTGTAAGGCTGTAAATAAACCTACTCTTTGATTGGATGGAGAAGTTATCTGTATCTGCCAAAGACCTTCCACAGCTGCTCACCATAACAACTTCCTTGAAAAGATGGTTTGAAAGACACCCAGAGACACCAGAGATGCATGTCTTTCAATATTGGTGAGCCTAAAATCTCTTCATACAGTTGGTATCAGACAGACATTTGTTCAACTTCTAAAACAGTAATTTTCAACTGTGGTGCCATGAAAATTTTTGAAGATCATAAATTATTTTTGAAAGAAGTCCAAAGCACAGTATTTTTTTTAACTCTTTTTTTAAAAATCAACATAAATGAAGTGTGCCATGGAATTTTAACTCCATTTGGTACAAGTGTGCAATGACATTTAAAAGAAAAAAAGATTGAAAAAAACACTGTTGAAAGATGGACCAGAAATGATTTTCTCAAAATTTTTTCAAGTGTGGACCAAATTATTTAACAGTTTCCATTGCATCCAGGATGCTTGTGAGAGGTATAATTACACAATGTCCTAGAAGGACCTTAAATGTACAGTGCATGTATCCAACTCTCCTACATAAACAAACATACATGCATACATATCTCTATGGCTTATTTTCCACCATTTAAAACATAAATTCTTTGAGAAGAATAACAGTGTGTGTATAATTCATTCTCTCATTCTGTTCCTACATTACTTTGCATTAATTTAATTAATAAAATGGTATTGTTCTGTCATACAACCTTCTTTCTTTCCTTTTATCAACACCACCGCCATGAAAACAACGAAAACAGTATGCTAGTAATTCGAAGGTTCTAATAATCTTCTAAGCTTGGCAAAATAGTCTTATCTTCGACACCACCTGCTACCCATGGAATCCAGAGCAATGGCCCACACCTAGTCCAACTCAGTAAATATTTGTTGCATTTGAGTTAACTTGCACTCAGCATTCTGTTCTACACTCTGTAAGCCAAAAGTTGTTCTTAGTGACATGCTAGGTAATACATGATGTGTTCTGAAAGTAGAAAATAATGGCTTTTCTTCAGTTCCTTTGACAGTCATCTTAACCTCAAAGACTCCTTTTGAGCTGGTGTACAGATGCACAAAATTGAGGGAAAGATCATACGTGTCTCCGGAAATATTTGCTTTATTATGAGATATGAGTCAATAAGTGCCTACATTTTTCTTCCTTTGAGAATTGCATTATTATTCTTATTGGCCCCACTGCTCATTTTCATCCTCTTTAGTAGGAATTTAGCAGGAAGAGTTTATGGTTGAAAATCTATTCATGTACGTTCCTCCGGAGGCTTAATCATCAACGCGATACCTTGGAATCACTCTGGTCTTATTTTCTAAATTAAACATCTCAGTCAACAATAACTGCGGCAAGTACAAAATGTTTCCGTATTCCTTCCACCGCACCATTGCCTCCTGCAGGAACTAAGAAATGCGCGTCGATGTGAATTACCATCTACAACAGCTACTCTCCGGGCGGCTCTGGGGTCTCACACACAAAGGGCGAGAGGGGCGTGGGAGGCTGGGAGGCATCGCAGCCTCGCCTGGCCGGACGACGGCCGCCCAGCAGCCCGCCGGGCAGTGAGGACAAGAAGCTAAACTTGGGACTCGGGATATTTCAATGCCACCCAAATCGCCGTCCTACCCCAGCAGGCAGGGAAAGAGGAGCCGAGTGCGTGCGCGAGCTGAGTGAGTGCTTACGTCGCAGCGGGATCTGTGCTGGGATAATTAGAGAAGGAGTTGGGCTGAGCCGAGTCCCGTTTTAGCCGCAGCAGCAGCCCGGTGGGGCGCGCGAGGCTCGGGCGCTCGGGAGCGCACGGGGACAGGCCCGCGCCGCGCAGCAGCCGCCCGCCGCGCCCACCGCCCAGGCGGCGCACAAAGGCAGGAGCTGCCGGCGCGGCCTCCTACAGCCCGGCATTAGGGTCCCGCTGTCTCCCTTTTCTCCCGAAGGCGAAAATGGCAGGGCCAAGCGAGGACCTGGAACAGCGGTGGCCCTAGCTCTGCGGTCCCCACCCCTCCTGCTGGGAGAGGCAGTGGGCTGCCTGCGGACGATGTGGCCGCAGCTGCTCCCGGGTGCATCTTCGGCCCCGGTCCCCGCTGCCGCCCCTCTTCTCTGCTCGTTGCGTCCCTCCGAGAGGAGTTGATCCTGCTGTCGCCGCGGTGGCCGCCGCTGCTGAAGCCGGGGCTGATGGATGCCAGGGAGTGCCGCATTGCTCAGCGTCCCCGCCTCCGGGTTTGCTGGTAGGAGCCGGCTGCTCTTTCTTCTTTTTTTGCTTTGGGATTTTATATAGAAAAGAAAAAGACATTTTTATTTTATTCTCCCCAACTCCCTCTCCTACCCCGGCTTTTGAAACGTTTCTCTCTAGAGAGATCTCCGCCCTCCCCCCATGACAAGTCCGTTGAAATAAAGGGTTAGAAGGAGGCAGAAGTTGGGGGTGGGGTGTGGGGAGCCCACGCTGGTGCCAACGCCACCAAAACCAGTGCTGGTGCCTTATGAGATCACGGTGTATCTAAAGGGGAGGAGGGAAGGTGTGCTATCTGCAGAGTCTCCACCTAATGGGATCGCAGTCATCTTAAATAAAATCCACAAATATGTCTTCTTAAAATAGCATCTTTGAATAAGTAGAGGGAGAAATAAGCTCCTTTCTCTCCCTCTTTCTCTCTCTCTTTCTGGTAAAGATGCTATCTCCCCGCCCTGGCGCTTGGCGCTGAAGAACCACCTTATTATTAATCAGAATTTCCATCGCGATCCCTGGCAGGCGCATCCCTCAGTAGAGACCGCAGAAGCAGCACAGTGCTGGGGCTGAGATGTGCGTGGGGGGTGTTTTTGTCACATCTTGGAAGAGAACTGAAGAGGACAGTACCAAGATCAGAACCACTCGTGCTAGGTGGGAGTAGGGGTGTTTGGTGAGGAGAAAGGACAAGGAGAGGAGGTCGGACCCCCCCCCCCCAGAGGTCCACCTCCCTGTCAGGGAAAGAGAAGAGGGAACCAAAGTGGAGCTTTGCGTTTTGGGGGGTGGGAGAAGAAGTTTATATCCCCTCCAAAGTAAAGCCGTGGGAAAACAGGAGCAACAGGGTCCTTGATTGGATACCAGGACAGATCATTTCCTGTAGGGGAGAGGAAGCAGAAGGCAGCCGGGTCTGGGGGCCAAGAGTGTGGTGGTGGCAAGGGCCAGGTTTGTTGTGGCAGAGTCAACAAGAGCTTCAGCAGGGAAGGCTCAGGAGCAAGCAGAACAATGACTCACTTGCAAGCTGGTCTCTCTCCTGAGACGCTGGAGAAGGCTCGCCTGGAACTCAACGAGAACCCAGACACGCTGCACCAGGACATCCAGGAGGTGAGGGACATGGTCATCACCAGGCCAGACATTGGCTTTCTGCGCACAGATGATGCCTTCATCCTGCGCTTCTTGCGGGCCAGGAAGTTTCACCACTTTGAGGCCTTCCGCCTCCTGGCACAGTACTTTGAGTACCGGCAGCAGAATCTGGACATGTTCAAAAGCTTCAAGGCCACTGACCCTGGCATCAAGCAGGCGCTGAAGGATGGCTTCCCTGGGGGCCTGGCCAATTTGGACCACTATGGCAGGAAGATTCTAGTCCTTTTCGCTGCCAACTGGGATCAGAGCAGGTAGGTTCTAAACTCAAACTTGTGCTAGAGATCCTTTTACTCTCCCATTTTCCAGAATTTACCCTGAGCAGTGTAATTATTTTGTAGCTTTGATAATTCTGTTTATTTGGCTGAGAGAAAAGAGAAATTGGAATTGAGAAATTAGTTTTTGGTGGGCATCCTAGGATGGGGGGAAGGGCTTTTAGTTTTACTTTTAAAACTGTTACTTCACTAACACTCAGTTTCTACGGAAGCTTTAAGTGTCTCCTGTACCATATTGTGCTAAGATCTAAATCACTTAACTTCTATATAAAGCTCCTAAATTTTTCACCTCCCGAATAACTTCCTTGATCTGCAGAAATGATTATGAGAGTGGAGACAACTTTTTCCTCCTTCCTCCTAAAGAAATTCATAAACTAAACTCATTCTCATCCTCATTCTCTCTCTTTAGTACTGATGTTTTGTCTTTTAAGAATAGCCTGGTATGCAACCAAGAACAGGTTGTTTTATTGCTTGGGAACTTTTCTGCTTGATGTATAGATGAAGGAACCATGTGATGTGTGTCACTTCAAGGAAAAGGAAGAGTTGTATCTTCTGTCACTTAGCACGTCTGCTGACACTGAAAATAAAGACTGACTAGTGTGCTTGTTCTACACCTGTCACTAATCTAAAGAATATGTTTCCCGTCTGATGTGATTTTTCATCTTTTGGAAGGAAGTGGAAAATGTTCAGATATGTCAGTAGGTACACATTTTGAGCTCACTTATCATTAGAGGAGAAATAAAATTAAATAATATTCTAATTTTATCTACAGTATTATGTGCAAACAATGACACTTCTGTTTCCTCAATCAGAATTGTTTTCTCAGAGTGAAAGACACAAGACATTATAAAAGGCTCTTTGGTAATGTAATTTCCATTAAGTTCAAAGTTAAATATATTTCATGGGACTTAAAAATGCTACCAGAACTATGAATCATAAGAAGCTGGTTCTTAAAAACATTGATGTATTTTTAGTTCTATGAATGGTGACTTTGAATGCATCTGGTTAGTTTCTACCATCTCTGGAGCAATTGTAAAAGACTTTTATAGTCTCTGAGAGAGCTTATAGATCTTGGAGATTTCTTAATAGGCTTCTTAGAGTCTTGGGATCTTAGAAGGCAAATTAACCTTTTAACTGTTTTTCCCTTGTTTATTAATTAGTCATTTTTTTCTCCATAATTCTAGGTTGAGAATTACTTGAGATTTTTTAAGGTAAATATAAAGGCAAACTACTACCTGAAGAATTATAAAGCTAAGAAACTCATAGAGTTAGCCATTGTGAGGGAATGATGTTTTACTTACTTTGGTTGTTTATAGAGATCTTATTCTACTTTTTATTAGGTAACTTATAGTTTAAAGGACTATAAAATTCCATCCATTAATCACAATTTTTAAGAAGATTTTTGTTTTTAAATCAGAGAATTACATTGTAGGCTTGTGTAAATGATTGTTCATGTCAAAACTGAAAATTTCATTCAAGAAATCAGCCAACATTTTTTTATCCCAGTTAGATTGGAAGTGTGTTTATTGAGCTATAGTGAAATGGGATCTGTGGAAATTTTACATTTAAATATGCCTTGAAGTCTGTTAAAGACATCATTATGGAGGTAGATTGCATTAAACCTATTTTCATTTATTTTTGTAACTGAATTGATATTCATAATTGACTTATAAATGTAATTAATATGCAAGCCATAGTCCTGATGTAAATGAGAAGGTGATTATTTTGGATTTACTAAAGAAACTATTTTTTAGTTAGCTATCTTTTCATATAAAGGACAGGTTACTAAAAATTCTGTCCTTTAAAAAATAGAAGTGAGAAGCTGTGTCCTGTAGAAATACTCTGTCAGCACCTATAGAATAATAATTGTGAATTCTATTACTATGGTTCCATGGGAACAGTTTTACTTGAAAGTTATAGTACATCAAGGTAAAATGGTGTACAAGGAATTTAGAGCTTTTCTAAATTTGGTTGGGTTTCCTCTTCCTATATTCTTTCTTTAAAAGAATATCTGTCCTACCTGTCCCCCCACACAAAATACATATACCATACCCAATGGCAGGGACTAGTGGATAAGCAGATCTGTCCTCTTGGCATCCTCTGTAAACCTTTATCACTGGGATATGTGCCGAAGAACTGTCTTGGGCCCTGTCCAGAGACTGAAGGACAGCTGCCTTTTCAGCAGTACTGGGTGTTCCGGCCCTTCTCAGCCTGAATCCCTTCTCTCTGCCATCAAGCCTGAAGGCTTATCTTACTTGACTCCTGTAGAAGTCTCCACCCCCTTCCCTATGTGTTTACATTACTGTTACTGCTGCTTAGGTGGACATCCCACAAACCAAATTTCCTTGCTTTTCACACCACTCCTGTTCTGAGGCAGGTGTTTTCGCCTTCCTTGCTCTGATCTTCCCAGTTCAAACCACCTGGGATTCAGGAGAAGAAGTAGACTCGTTTGAATATAATTCTGACTACGTTCCTTGAGTTGTTAAGTGAATCACCTGGCTTTCACCAACTTTTTAAAATTAAAAAGAAAAAAGAAAAGTAGTTCTATTTATGTATTTCTTCATTTATTTATTTACTTATTTATTTATAGTGTTGTTTTAAAGAACTAGTGGGTGGGAAGTGAAGAAGACAAAAGGAAATCCCAGAAATGAAGTAGGAGAAAATGCCTCCCTTTGTTTGGAAACAGGTTTATTTCCAACTTTCCAAGGACAAAGCAGGACTTTATGAATTTTTAAAAAGTTTGTAAAGACCCCCTGAAAGAATTGATCTGTATAACAAAAAAGACTTTGCTATATTCATATATATGAACCAGAGTAGCTGCTCAATAAATATTTGAGTGGAATTGAGTTATGCATTTTTTGAAAAAGCAATTCTGAGTAGGATTTTATCGATATGCGCTTTCCCCTATCTCAAATTTGTAGGACAGTTTATTGTGCTCCTCAGGACACTGAAGGCAATAAATGTTGGTGAGACAGTGACTATAAATAAAAGAGTGTCTCTTTCTGCTGCAATACAGTATAGTTGGTTTCAGGTGATTGTAAAGAACTGGACTATTTCTAAAGCTTTTATGAGAAGTCATGGATTCATCAAGAAAACTAAGGTAAAATAATAATATTTTCGATGCACTCACCTTATAACAAATAAAACAAAATTGAAAGACTGAAATGTCAAAATGACTTTCAGTGTGGTCTGTGGTTCTTTTAGAAAAGAATAGAACTAGAACAGGCTTAGACGACTTGTTCAATTGATTGGGCAGGCCATAGCTTGTAAAGGATTCAAATAATTTTATGTCCTTTTTTTCAGATTGTCTAACGTAATTTCCAAAAAACCAAAGTAAACTACACAAAACTAAAAGCAATCTGATTGTTACCCTGTACCAGCGGAGTGCAGCCGTGCTCTTTGCATTATGCGCTGTGGTTCCTTCCTAAAGATAGTGGCCTGCTCAGAATTCAGGAGGTACCTTCAAATTGTCACATGATTTCATCAACAGTGTATGAGGATAACTTACCATGAAGCCAGAGGAGCTAACACTACTTGGGAAAGGACCCTAGAATGAAAGTAGATGGCATTCTAGGCCCTAGCCTTGCAAGCAGGTATCTGAGAAGTTGAAATGCACTGGCACATAATTATTGGTAATATTTGTGAGTGAAATCATGTTACATAAATGACATGAAGTCTGAGAGTTGGCCTGAAGTTGTCAGTTAGCTTATGAGTCACATTCTACTTCTATAGGCCTCATTAGACTTACAAAGCAGTTTTCTATACTTCAGTTCAGAAAACAATAGTTCATCTGGTATCTGGTTAATAGCCATTAGAAAACAATTAAACACAAGTACAGCTTAAATGATTCTTAGTATAGTGGCAATTCAGAAAGCACTGACCGTCTCCTACAGTCATGGTTTCCGGCTTGTCAGACTAGGCATTGATTATTACTTTTGGTAGAGAAGACTTTCCAGTTGAAAACACACTGGTCAGATATTACAATGATCCTCTAACTTATACTGAAATCTGCCTAAAATCTTATTGCCAGTTTATTCCTCTCATGTGGCCCTTTTATGAAAAAGAAAACATTGTATAAATGATTAGTGACTTTTGGCTTCAGTTTGAATTGTGATCATGCTCTCGTTTGCTAAAATAATGTGGCCATTGATCACAATGAAAGAAGATTATGATGATGATAACTTACAATTTAAAAAATAGCCATAGACTCATACAGGTGTGCTTTAATGCCAGCCATTGTGCTTGCCTTATCTCTGAAAGTATATGAAGAAATAAATAAAATAAAACAAAATAGATTAAAACAGTGAAGTGCAGTGAACCAGATAATTATGTAGAATCCCTTGTACATGATATTAAAGACAAGAACAAGTTGAAAAGGGAGGGCTTAAATTTTCTGCCTGATTTTTTTTAATCATTCTTGTCTCTAAATACTTCTCCACTTTTTGCTTTACTGTGCCATACCTACTGTCATGGTCCGAATTTTCACAAGAACACGATCTGGTCTTAGATTCATTTTTCTGTCCTTTTACTCTTTTTTACTATTCCGAAGCCTTTATGTCTATACCACCCATTCTCCCCAATTTTGACATTCTGGCTTCTATACATAATTCCCCTGGAATTATTATTCCTGTACTTATTAATAAAATTCACATCATGAAGTCTTATGGCTCCTCTCTTTCTAGGCACCATTTTTCATTCTCTCTCATGCTGCATCATAAAAACCTTCCTTCATTTTTCTATTAATAAAAATAATAATCATAGTGATAACTTTGGGGGCAATCTTTTTGTGACCCCTTCCATTTTATTGGAAACTTTTCTATCCTCTAACAAATCATCACTCTTTAAAATAAAAAATAAAAAAAATTCTAGAAGCATTGCTGTGCTGTGTTTGGGTGACTGTTGATTAAGGCGAAGCTACGAATGGCAGGGCGGATTCCATGGGGTTTCTGTCTCAGCACGGCTTCCTTATTGCTCCCTCGGAGGGAGACTCTTTTAACAATACTCTGGAAACTGCAGCTCATTCCAAATTATACTCTTGGTACATACTATGGAGAATAGGTTGGGAAAAAAGTTGTCCTGAGAAATATTAGGTGAATATTATAAGGAATCTCTGAAAAAATAGGACAGTCTCTAAAAACTGGGGCAATTATGCAGTAATTAGTAAAATAATCCTGAAATAACAGCAAAATACAGGAGTGCCAACCTTCAGTAGGACATCGATTAGGCCTAGCCCGAGCCAAGCTATTTTCATGTTGCAAATATGCAACTTTAACAAGGTTGAACAGAAGCAAAGGATTTGCAGTTATCACAGTACCCTGAAGGAATGCCTCAAAGAGAAACGTGTTTAAAGGTGTTTTGAAACATGTGCCAATATTTAGTACATTAACAAGTTCCCTTTAGTAAATGAATACACTTTCTTCATTTGGGGAGAAAGACTAAACCATTACTTCATTGAGATCATCTATTTCACCATTATAGTAAGTGGCAACATGAACATGTAGGAAAGGATACCCCCCTTAGGTTGGAACCTTATGACATCAAATAAAAAATTGAGCAATTTGTATTTCACTTACATTAATTAAATCAATACACCAGTTGAGCCTTTGCTATGTGTAGGCATTTAGTTGGTACTAGGGCAAATAAAGACATATACTGCATACTTTGTACCTTTAACATATACATTCTCTGGGAAGAAAAAAACATGAAAAACTGAATAACTACCAAAGAGATCATATGTAATTAATGAGGAGAGTGTTTACCAGTGCTAGAAGTTGAGGACTGAGGCGCAGCCGTGGCTACTCCGCACTGTGTCAACTCAAAAGAACATTACCTCCTTGGTTAACTGAATTAAATCTTCTATTGTTCCATTTGCATTCTTTCATTGGTTCATTCATTCACTTTGAAAGAATTCGGTAGTATGTGTTATAGCAGTTAAGTGCTTTGCTCATGAACATATCATTAATAAGTGAATTAGTAGTCACTTTTGTGTGTGTTTCTATACAGTTATCATCCTAACAGAATGACAAATATATAAAAAAAAATCAAGCTTTGTTAATTAAAAACAATTCTATCTATGGTTTAGAAAAATCTTCATTAAACTTCAGAATACAGACAATTAGAAACAGAAAGCTATGGTTACAGAATACATTTTCTGAGGGCAAAGACTTTGCTATTTGGATACTGGCTTACAACATTTTGGCCCTGATGTGTTTGTATTGGACCAAGACAATTCTGTTTAATTTCTTTGGTGGCAAAAGGTGCAAAATTTTTATTTTGATCTTTTTTTTTCAAGAAAGGCATTTCACCTGTAGATGTTTCATTTCCTGTGATTCTCTTGTTTTCCTTCATTTACATTACCATGGCAGTAAAATTAAAGCAAGGCTCAGACAGCTAAATTTTTGTGCTCATTGATACAAGCCAGACAGTTGAAAATTTCAGAGTTCACATTTCCTCTGGGGATTGTAGACTTTACTGCCTCTTGTCCTGACTCTGTGGATGACTTTTTCTCCACCAGAGCCCCTACCGCAGCCAGACTGGAGAGGGCCTGCATGGCCCTGGTCTCCCATCTATGACACACATATTATGCTACCCCGAAAAAGCAAACAGCTATTATCAAACTCTGTTCTAGGTAGGAGTCGCTGCAGGGAGTGTGTTAGAAGAACACTGATCTACATGATGCCAGAAAGATTCGGCTTCTAATCTAGGCTCACCTCTTTCTTCCATTGGTGATTTGGGGAAACTGTTTAATTTCTCTGAGATCCTGTGCCCTCATCTGTGAAATATTAGGAACAAAGCCAGCTCAGAGACTTTGTGGTTGTTTTGAGATTGAGATAATGCATTTGAGAAATTGCTTTGGAAGTCTTAACTATTATGCAGACAGAGGTATTCTTATTATTACCACTCAGCAATATAAAGCATCTACATGGATTCATTAGCTTTAGTACTAATGATATTTGAGGCATTAATACAAGTGATTTTTCTCCTTTGTCTCTCCCCCAAGCACCTTTCTAACGTGAAGTGCTTCAGACATTGGAAAACGTGGCTTAATGAAACCCAGGGGCGGGGGCAACCCTAATGAAGAATTTAATACTGGCTGATTGATTTACTGACAAAGGGAAATGTTGGCTCTTGTGTTGCTTAATTTGATGCCAAGATGCCAGTTTTTCCTTGTCATGCAGGAACGGTTGGGAAGCAGAAGGATTTGACCTCTTTGTGATGGAAGTTGACCTTTAGGCTTAACGTGAGCTGTAGTAGAGGAGAAGAGGAAGTGAACCCCAGGCCAGGTAGTCAGTAAAGGAGTGCATGGCCAGAGGCAAGAGAAGAAGCCTCCCTGATTTTGTTCCGTATTTTTTGAAAGCAGGTTTAGAATTTATTTTCCACTATTAACTTTTCTTGTAAAAACGATGATGGGGCTCCTGCAGGCTGCAGGCAGGGTGCTGCCCCCCCTAGTGCTGCATGCCAGGCTCCTGTCCTCCCTCTGGCTGAGGAAGGCATAAAATGATGCTGGCATGGCACTTTGATGACCTTTTTAGCTAAAGTAGTGTGTCCTGTGCCCTTGAGAAATAGTTTGATTTTAACATATGCTATTGTGCACCTACAGCATAGCTCACTTTTGGGTGCCAAAGATCAAAGGTGGTATTGAACAGTGAAACACAGTTTTAAGTTAAGCTATATGTCTGGGATCACACGACAAACACTGATGGTTAAGGGCACTAGAATTTCAGAATAGGAGAGTGAACTGTGTCTCTGGCAGATGAAGGCAATGTCAGGGAGCAGTCGGGATGAGCTGGAGACAGGCCCAGGGACTCAGGTAAAGTGAACAGGCAGAGGAACGTTCCCTGTAGATGTGAGTGAGAGCAGAGCAGAGGAGTGTATTGGTTTGCTGGGAGATGGATTTGATAAGACCTCGATGGCTGGAGAGAGCCAGTGCCTGGGTACAGGAGGTGAAAACGACATTATTAAGGGAACTGTGGGGTTTTGAAAGACTCATGAGGTAGTAGTGTTATGTGCAGGTTTTATGATGATTAATCTCACAATGGGGGGTATGCAAGATTTCTGGAAGAGAAAGAGTGGAGAGAAAGAAAAAGAGAAGTTCCATTACATTAGGCTATGATGAAGCTGGAACTCTAGTGGAAAGGAGATGTTAGGTGACAAAGACATAAACATATAAAGGAGAAGAAAAATATTTGAGACTTAGTGAATAAACAGAGAGTGAAGAAAAATGGAGTATCTGAAAATGATTCATCATTAATCGATTGATGTAGGCAATCCTAGAGGGAAGGTGAATTTTTGAGGCACTGAGATAAGATACGTTAATATAAAATACTCCCGGTCATAAGCAGTCAGTAAGGTATTGATGGCAACTGAGAAATGAGGGTGTAGCTCAGGAGCGACCCTTGCCCTGGAGGTACAGAGGGGACGTTGGCCAGTGTTTGGACCAAAGGCATAAGTGCATGAGTCAATAATTCTGTGAGAGCAAGGAACCAAGTCTGTTTCTACATTTGAGTGATTAGAGAAGGAAGTGGAACAAAGATGAAGGATATATAGGGACCAGAAAAGTAGGAGGAGAAAAAGTTCAACATAACATCACAGAAACAAATAGAAGACAGATTTTCAACAACCATTATTACAGCAAATATGTATTGTTTCTGTTATACGTCAAGTACTGGTGAAAACTTTATGCATTTTATTTCATTTCTATTTCACAACACTTCCACGGAGTGAAGAATAAATAGTTTCAAAGTATAACAAGCAAGTGTAGAGTATGTGATTGTGGGAAGAACAAAAGTCAAAGTCGTAGCAATCATAGACATTGGTATGTATTAAGTGTTTGCTCTGTGCCATGTTCTATGAAGGAACTGTAATTATCCCCATTTTTAAAAGTGGAAATGGAGGCTTAGGAAGGTTCAGTAACTTCTTCAAGGTAAAAGGGAAAGCTATTAGAAAAATAATCAAGAGTCTTCGTTTTTAGTTTGTATTTGTTATAGCTGAAAGTTGTACATTTAAAAAGTTTTAAGTTAAGTAATATACACCCATGTTATTAATGCATGAACATAGATCCTACTCTGCAAGGCCCACTGAATTTATAACTGAAACATTGGAAGAGGGATATAATGTTTTCATTCTGATTGCTCAGGCAGTGTCAGAGCTTCTCCAGGTATTGTCTACACACCATAGCTGCTTGGACTCCTTTCGAAAGTAGTAGTCTACCTAGTCTGGTGTCAGTTGTAAAATTCCTAATTGGTGTCACAATTTCTTCTCACTGGACAATAGCATCATTTTTCTTCACAAATTTAGGTTTTCCTTAATGTTATTTTGGCAAGCACACTGAAAAGTCCTAATAATTTGCTAGTTTGTTTTTAATATTCACAGCTTTCTTTGAATATACAAGGGAAGTATAGCAATGATGGGACCCATACAATTTGGGTGTAAACTCCAAACATGAACACGTGGCATATTTCAGGGGAGTGACCTCTACATTATGGTGGAAATTATAACTATCAAAGTGATTTTTAAAAGGGGAATGATGGCAGGAGTCCTGTGTAGAGAAAATTTGCAGATGCTGCATTTCTTTGAAAGAAATTTTACAGACTCTGATGAGATCCTGTAGAATGGATGTTTTGCGGAGGAATAGCCTGCTGAGCTGCTAATGGCGATAATGTGACATGTTTGACAACAGAGGACTGGAGTTAACTCAAGAGTGGTTTTGACCTGTCCATTGAATGCAATTAGCTGAAATGTTTTCATGTTCTTTTTTTGAATTTATAAATTAATATGATTTGTATAAAGGTCATTTAATTTTCTTCTTGGAGCAAGATATCAAATTCAAAAAAATTGGTTAGACTTACTCTTGAAAACTTTGCAAAACTGCTTTCCTATTCCTGATTTTGAGACTCGCCTTACATTATTTTTATTGGGAGAATGATGTATATACAAAATTTTCTTTTGATTTTGACACAGTTTGGGATAACCATATTCCAAGTGTGTTACTTAAAATGAATTGCCTCTTATTTTCGGTTCCTTCCTGGTGCCCTAATTTATTTTCACTACATACAAGTGCATCATTTTTTCAAAGGTGATTTTAGGTTGAAGTGTTATTTACTGGTATTTTGGTGTTACTGGTACTTGGTATTCTCATGGGTAACATAAGAATGATCCACTTCATAACGAGGGGAGTTTTCTAAGTTGGACTTTTCTACTTTTTAGTTTTCTTTATCATGATATTGTGAATTTCAGAAATAGAAATGATTTGGGGGGTTGAGGAGGTCTAAATTTTAACCAGAAATATAGTCTTCCTGCTCCAGCTTTCCAGTCTTAGGTTTCACAACAGTGTTTCAGGCCATTATGTTTAAAACAGGGACAGGCCAGCCATAAAGTGACAGATAAAGGTACTCGACCAGGCATATTTCACTGATGTGGTAACAAATTCATAATAGAGCCCTACCAAAAGGTGCATCAACTTATATATTCAGGAAGTATTTTTGGATGCCATATCCTAAGCCTCTTTATCCTTGCTTTTTATAAGACTAATAGGTTATCTGAAAGATTATCATTAACTTTTGAAGTAAGACATTCTTTGGTTTTCATGATGTTCCTCTTACTACACTGCGTCTGTGGCTTCTATTATAACAAAATATATTTATTTGCTATGTATTTATTTCAACCGACATTTACTGAATACTTGCTGCATACTTAGGATTGTGCAAATGCTTTCCCCTGAATCATCTCTTTGACTCGGCTACATTCCAACCAGTGATAGTTACTCCTTTTTTTTTTTTTTTTTCTGGATAAACGAACTGATCCTCAGAATTATAAATCACTGCTACATCCAGGACCACAAAGCTCATGAGGGTCAGGGCAGAGATTCTATCTTGAAGTCTTCTGACACCATACCTTTTTTTCGTTGTTTAATATAGGGGTACATACAATTAGGTTACATTGTTTGCATCTGCAAGGTCAAGTCTGAGTTGTAGTTGAGTCCTCCACCCAGGAGGGGTGCTGCATATCCCTGCATCATACCTGTTAAACCACCTCCCTTAATGCTGGGATTCTAAAACTGTTCTGTTTCAAACTACTCCTTTTACAGATGAGGAAATGAGACCCTGAGATGGTGACAAATTGCCTGAAGTTCTAACGTTAAGCATTCTTCTCTTTCTGAATTATAGTGCTCTCTCCCTTCACCCACGAATGTTTTTAGGAGTAAAACAACACTGCGTCCTCATCCGCACTCTGTCTATACCGCCTCCCTGATGAGCCCATCACTTCCAATAAACGGGGATAATTTGTACCCCCGCCTGCAATGCACCTCTTTTTCTGAGCTCTCGATCTTTTTCTTTAGCTTTTCCTGAACATCTAGCCCTGAATGTCTAGGGAGAAAACAAACTTAAAATGTGTTTGTACAAATATTGAAATTGTTAACATCTTCAGTACATTTGCTGACTCCTAAAATGCTGGGATTTCTAAGGACTCCCTTTTTAGAATAATTACCTGATATTTCTGTCAGCCACATTGCATTACCTCCTTTGCTTCTTGAACTTGAGGTCTGTGTGCTTTTGATTTTACAATTTTCAGCTTTGAGTTCTCTCCTGAGCTTAGGATTTGTTTGTCCCAATGTTTCCTTGATAATTCATTCTGGGTACACTACATGTTTATCAGCTAAAAAGGTTCTATTCGAAACTATTTCTAGCCTCTCCAACAGTATCCTATAGTTGCATTATTGCTGTTGATTAAAGGTTTTACTATTTATTCCGGCTGTGAAAGTAAAATCTGTGTGTCACACTTTTCCTAACTTTAGTCCCTGCATTGTCAGATTTTAACCAGTTTAACTCTAATATGCCTCTCAAATTTGCCTTTTTATTTGTGTTTGTACTTCTACTGGCTTCACTGAGGCAGAGGCTCACTCTGCAACCAATGTCTTTACACTCTAATGCAGTCCCCTTTTACAGGAATGTAAAGAGCATTAATTGGGCTTCTGGAATGTGCCAGGCACTGCTAAGGTGCAAGGCAGGAAAAAGAAAAAGACTCTTTTCCTAAATATCAATGGCTTTATTATAATAGGTAAATTTCCATGACTTCCCCTTTTTGTTTATATTTCTGTTTTTTCATCTTTCCCACCTTTTCTCTGTCTTTTATCCTTATGATACAAACTCAATACAAGTAATTTGCTTTAACTTTTATCCAAATCATGTACAGTGTTTGTGTTTATGGATGAGACTATTTCAAATATCTTACTCAGTTCTTTCAAATGTGAAAATATGAAGTGCCAGTATTACAGAGGGCATTGTAGAGTTGTTTAAAAGTGTGATGCCCAGTTTTAGGATAATTGAATGAGATTTTAGAAAAATCATAGGAAAGCCTGGAGGTAGATTAAACGATATTGTATAAAATATAAACAAACTGTTGTATTTTCAAAAGTGTTATTTGGATAGAATACTAATATGTCCCTGGAGCACATGTAAAGTAAACCTCTTCTTAAAAGAAGGTCTTTGAACAAAATCATTTCCTTAAGTTTCCTGATGTATTTGAAAGGGAATTTTGAGCATGCTAAACATCTTTCTATAGTTTTTATACAAGTGGTTGTCAGATTTAATTCAGTACTTTCTTGTTGCTGGTAGGTACACTCTGGTGGATATTTTGCGTGCCATCTTGCTTTCTTTAGAAGCTATGATTGAAGATCCGGAGCTCCAAGTGAATGGGTTTGTTTTGATCATAGACTGGAGTAACTTCACCTTCAAGCAAGCCTCAAAACTGACCCCCAGCATGCTGAGATTAGCGATTGAAGGCCTGCAGGTAAGGATGTACAAAGTGCCTGTTTCCTGGTCTCCCATGCATGGCTTTTGTTATCTCATATGTTAGAATAACAAACTGTCTTACTTAATAGAATCACAACAAAAAAGTTCTTATAGTTTTTGAGCATAAACATTAAAACGTTAACTGAAGACAAGCTTGCAGAAAAAAAGGTGAAGGATGTCAGCCTTTTAATAGTTCGATGAGAGTTTTTGAGGCTTGGCACAGCACTCATGATGTCAAAATATGAATACAGGTGAAGAACTGAGATTTTTAATCTTGAAAATCAGAACCAGCAACATTTTTGGACTTTTTAATGATTAGTTCTGGAGGCTTGTTTTTCCCTTTCTTTCTTTTTCTCTCTATACTAATTAACTTGCTAAATATCAGCTTTAATATTCCATTTAACCTGGTGAATTTGGGATGTGACCAGCCTTATTTTATGTTACTGTTGGAAAGTCAGTCAATATATGATTTGGTGTCTATGATGCAAAGTCATTGTTTTGAATTACTTTTGACTTTAGACTTAATTGGTTTTTTGTTTTGTTTGATTTGGGTTGGAAGGGTTGTCACCTAGAATTTATTTAGGAATAGTGTATCTTCTAGTGTATAATATTATCTGGTTGGGAATTATGAAATGGAAAAATGAATTATTTTTCAGGAGCATGTCATAAACCTGCTGTTGTCAATTTCTTTTGACTTTTAGACTGTCTTTCTCTTTCTCTGTACTCTGCTTTATCTACATTGTGTATAAGATTTATGGAATTGATTTTAAACTTCTAAAAAGATTTACAAGTTAACTCTTGAGTGATGTTATTCAGTATGTATTCTTTGTATTTTCAAAATGTATTTTAGATGCCAGCCGATAGTTAACATATTAGACTTTTAGCACTAAAACTATAACTTGTGGGTGGTGTCTGTGGCTCAGAGGAGTAGGGCACCAGCCCCATATGCTGGAGGTGTCGGGTTCAAACCCAGCCCTGGCCAAAAACTGCAAGAAAAAAAAAAAAGAGCCAAAATTATCCACATTGCTACTCCATAGTAATTTATGGCTGAATCTATCTGACCCTAAATTGATGACTCCTAACCCCTAAAAATGGGCTACTTCTCTAGGTGGCAAGATATCTTAAACAAATTGAATTCACAGTTTGATTTCTGCCTTTAAACTGAATGAGACACACTGCAGGGTTTCCCGACTTGTACTTGATGAGTCAGTCCTGCTTCTATCTTATCTTACACAACACTTGTTCTGTTTAACTCCACAAAGATAGTTAATAAGGATTGGGATAGGGAACAGGTGGATGCATGTTTGGTAATGCATCATTCAGAATCAGTCCTAATTCTGCCTTATTGCCAGCAAATGTAGAAAGCAGTGTTTTTCAGCCTTTTTTAAATCTCCTGGCACCTTTGAACCTGTAGTTAAAATTCTGTGGCACATCTAAATTATGTTGATCAAAAAGAAAAAATAAAAACAGTACAGAAAGTCAGCTAATATCTATGTCAAAAGAAAACCTTCAATAACCGTACTTAAATTATAATCTTTGATACAGAATAATTTAGCTCCTAAATCAAATAAAAAGCAAAAGCAATAAAAAAGTAAAAGAAAAAGAATATATTTACTCTGCTTTGAACTTGTTTGGAAAATAATTTAATCAATGATCTTTGACCATTTTTCAGGACACATGTGAGATGCTGTCATGCACAGCAGTGTGGTACGGCACACTGGTTGAAAATGACTGGTATAAAGTGTTTGCTTCAGTGTGGGAAGGAAACTGCTAACAACTAGGTTATTTAGCACGGAATGGTAATCTAGTCTTTCATAATTGTCATTGGTACTGAAGCTGAGTCTTCTCCTTGCACGAGGGATAAGCTAAGCCTTCAAGTGCATGAAGGACTGGAGAATTCATATTAGCCCCAATAAACTAAAACAGCAACAAAAACACTGCAAGGATAGGTCAGAGTCTTGCTATTTTCTAACTTATAGAAAATGGAGTCATTTAATAATAATGTGATACGTCATCCGGGGAGACCAAACTGACAACTTAGAGATGTTTGGGAGCCATGGGCACTGCCAGGACTTCTTTAAGTGCAAGGTGTGAGCTTGGTAGGAGTGATAGTCAGATTAAACCTCCATGCCGGGTCTAGAGAGGGGAATGACGCCTGCCCCCTGCAGGGACCTGTGCTGGCTGCACATGTGAAACTGCCTTCTCTCTGTTCCCCACAAGTGCCTTAGTTCCCTTCTCCTTTTTATAGACTCAGTACGTAGGGTTCATTCCTCCTGATCCCCAGTCAGGAAGCCACTTCCTGGGAATAAATTTGACATGTTACCAACATTTACACTCAAATTTTCTCTAGTTCAAATGGACTTTAGTGTTGTGTAGATATATCTGTGTCTGTGTCTATATCTTTGTCTATGTTTGTGTGTATATACAGAGGGTGCCAAAAAATGCATACACGCTTTAAGCAATGTTGCCTATGGATTACTTTTCAAAATTGAATTGAAAGTACTGTTACTGGTCAAGTGTACCTAGACTTTGAAGTGTACCTGAAATTCATTCTCTTTTGGGAAGTGATCAATTTTATTTCCAACAAGATCTCTTAAAATGTATATACACTTTTTTGCCTGCTATAGGTATCTAGAAGCAATATATTTCTAAATAGGAGTATAGGATTGCTAGAAGATGTTCCATTGTGATATGCATGATTTCATTTTCAGCCTCGTATTGAAGTAACATTTTCTGACTTTTTAAATGAAGTCTCTGTTTTGCTTTGCATTTACTATGTGAGAAGTATCATTGTACATTGCTGTATGTTTCATTCAGAAAGTGAATAAACTTTTTTTTTCCAAGATTAACAGAAGACTGGAGAATGTTTGAAGTAAAGATACACACCCAACTTTAAGCTGCTAAACACATTCACCTACATCACCACAATAATAAATCCATTCCAGTTAATCCAGTAAATGAAGACATGAGAATAATTTTAATAACTCAGTGGTAACTTAAACTATTATCTTCCTATAATGTTACTTTTATTTAGGCAAACATAAAAAATATTCTAGGTACTTGGACCAAAAATCAGAAAAGCTATCAGTAGGTCCAAAGAAAGAGAGAGAATTATGATGTGCATTGTGAAGGGTATGAAACCGAATTCAAGACGTTCTCTCCTTTTTTATTGTTTGGGATTCATTGAGGGTACAAAGAATTAGGTTACACTGATAGCATTTGTTAGGTAAAATCCCTCTTATACTTGTGTCCCGTCCCCAAGAGGTGTGCCATACACCACGACCCACATCCCTCTTGCTCCTCCCCTCTCCTGGCTCTCTCGTTCCCCTACTCCCCCATTGTATTAGATCATCTACTGCCTAACTGAAGAGGTTTTATCTATATTTCTCATGATTTGACTGTGTAACCAGTCTTTACTTATCACCAAACTCCCTTTTCCTTAAGCAAAAGAGTATTTTGAGTGACCCGGCTAGAGATAGCATCTGATGCATTGTATAAAGATACATGGACCATTACTCTAGGTCCTTATATAATCACTGTATAGGATCAATTAGGAAATGAGGTGGAAGAGTGGAATTAGAACACTAAAAGACAGATAGACCTGCATTTGGATGGCAACCTGGCCACACATCGAATACTTGCGAAGAATGCTAAATTTGTTGGAATTGCAGTCTACTCATTCATGCCAATTTTAAAGTGTAATTATATTAGATATAATATGTCTGCACTTAGCAGGTAATATCAATGGCTAAAGTCATTGACATGGATCAGCTCCTTTTTTAGGTGGCATATTTTTGGGATGTGTGCTGCTTCTCTCACAACTCAGTGAGTATATAAACTGATAAATTAAAGTCGACTGATTTTGGAAATCTTAATAATACCATATTTTTCTTTTGGTGCTTGGTTGTAGATAAACAGACCACATTATTTTTTTCTCTGCTACTTCTCTGTAGTTAAATAATAACCTAGATTTTGTTGTGTTGAACACCAAGTAAAATATATTTTCATATTGGAAAGTAAAGAAAAAAAGCAGATTGTTTCACCTGGTGAAATTTCATCTTTGTTTCTTTTGGTAGAAGCTCCAGGGATAGCTGGAAAGGTGGTGTTTTGAGAGATGTTTTTGGCTTTGAGGGTTGACTAAGAGTTTGCTAAGTGAACAAGAATAGTAAAGGAGTATTGGTCAGGGGAATGTTGGAAAAGTACTTGGAACAAATACATAGCTACAGGGTATTGAAAGTACATGATGAATCTGCTTGGACATGGATAGAATGAGAAATGAGGGTTAAAACCAGTGGTGAGCCTGGAAAGGTGGCTGAAACCTGGCTTTATGGGACAAAAGACCGTTCGCTGTTGTGCTTTGGTAGACACAGGGAGTCTTGGGAAAAGAAAATATCCTAACCACGTTCCTGTTCTGGAAAGATCTTTTGGGTAGAAGAATAGACTTTGATGAAAAAGAGGAGAAGTTATATGTAGAGAACCCCCAAACTACTCTTGGGTTAATTATAATACTCTCATTTTACAGGACAGGAGATGACACTTCAGGGATTTTAAAAGATACTTAACTAAACTTCCTTAGCTGACTAAACACCTGAGACTAGGCTGTCTGACTTGAAAGACCAAGGCCTTTTCTGAATTTTGTTTCTATTGTTTCCAGGTCTGTCCCTGACAAAAAGTCAGTAGGCTTAGGTTAAAGTTGCTGCCTCCCTTCCTAATTCCTGCCATTTAAAAATACCTACGTGATATTTTGTTTATTAGGATAGACATTGTAATTCTAACTAAAGAAGTCACAAATGGTTGGCTCCTGGCTTTTTGTTTTTGACCCCAAGTAGCAAGACTGTTTTCTTTTTCTCAGTGAGCTGCATTTTCAAGTGCCCACCAGCCTCCCAGTCCTCTGTCATAGAGCATGGAAGCCAACGGGAAGCCTCTTTGCTAAAAGCCAAAGAGGATTTTATCGCCACAACCACAAGTGATGAGCCATTGATAGTGCTGTCCCAAGGCAAGTCTGTATGCTTTCTGTGTGCAGAACTCCCAAATATTTTCAAATATGAAAGACATTGACCATTTTCACCAACATAATGTAGTTCTGTGATGGGTAAGAGGCAACATCGGGTAGTTTCTTTCTGGAAAAAACCTATTCAGGTTTCATTTTTAAAAAAAGGGAGAAGGAGAGAATTGTCCTGCTACTCACAAGAAGTTAATTGATTAGGGTAGTCATAGAAACAGAAAGTTTCTTAGAAAATCAATACACGATTAAGTAAATGTGACTGGTAGACTAAGATATCTGCCTGGGAAGCCAATTAAAGTGTGAAATGTTTGGAAATACCTGGAACAGCATAGACTCTGAATTTACAGTGAAATGATATGCTTTGAATATATTTTTTTATTGATGTTGCTCTATTTTTTCTTGTAAAATATCCCTGAAATTCTTTACTAATGAAAAACCTCAAACTTTCTTTTTAAACTTTTTTAATGAATCCAAACTCTTCCAATCTGTAAAATCCTTAACAACTTATCCAAATCCTACCTGTTGTTTGCTGCATTTGGGTATATTTATTTGCCGTTTCCCCTTAGTGCTGTCCTGCTGTGGGTCTGTGTTTTACTTTCACAATTCCACAGGAATCCCCAAACGTCAGCTGCCGAAAAAGTTCACAACAGAGTCAGGGGATGACTTTCTGGCAAGGGGTTTGGCTATAACAAGAGAATGAATAGCTCTTTGAATTGCTACACAAGACTCAGATGTAGGGCCATTGCAAAATGCTTAAATAGTGCCAGATATTGTGAGAGCCCTTAATAAGTAGGACTGGTGACAGAATAAAGAATATGTAATCAATTCACTGGCCCTTTCACTTGACTCAAGGGCCCGGCGTTACCAGCAGCCTGTACACTGCTAGCTCTGAGGGCTCTGATCGTTCATGCGGAAGGGAAAAAGTGCTGCTGCTACAAATTCTGGCTCTGACTGTTTGGAAGCTGAGTCCTCCCTAGGGAATCTTGCCAAAACAGAGGACAAGCTAATGGCTTGGTGCATCACTGTCCAGGGCTGGCGGGTGAGGGGCTACATTAACTTCAGTCTATCATTCTCTTCAGTCCTTCACATTCTACCTATAATTTTTGGCAGCTTTGAAACTGTACGTATGTGCGTCTCTGTGTGTGTGTGGGTGTGTGTAATATGAGAATATAAAAAAGAACTCAGTGAAATATTGAGTGAAGTAGGGCTTTTTAATAAAACAAAAGGAGTGTGATTTACAACTGTGTTCTTTGTAACGGTGGTTAAGCTATTAGTTTTCAGGTTTAGAACATTGTGGACGATAGCAGAAGCCTCCTGCTTATAAGCTGCATTTTCAACTGAAGGCATGGATGCGTGGGTGGGAGGGGGTTGAAACAATGCTTATCTTTTTGAGGATGAATGCACCAACTCAGGACTTGTATCCATTCAGACGGCGTGGAGGTAGGAGCATGTATTACCCCATTTTGTATGCACAGGCAGAACCATATTGAGAAACAGTGACAAAGGCAGTTTGTTAAAAAAGTGACATTTTTTTTTATCACATGCTTAACTGTTTGAGCTAAGTGTGCTTCCTTTCAGTTGTTATTTAACCTAAAACAAAATGAGTGAAAACACTAAAGTTGCTTTATTTCATAGTGTGAGAGTGTGGTCTGGCCCAGGAGTAGGGCATTGTATGTCTTTCTCAAAAGGCGACAAAAGACATGTGAAAGCT
The DNA here is from genome assembly GCA_963574655.1 of Perodicticus potto. Lineage (NCBI taxonomy): Eukaryota > Metazoa > Chordata > Mammalia > Primates > Lorisidae > Perodicticus > Perodicticus potto. The sequence continues at coordinate 28,458 of CAUYRH010080921.1, forward strand.
ACTTATAATATTCAGTTCAGGAAACGGGCTAAAGGTTGTATAATATTTGATAACAGTATAGAAGAATTCTGGACACACACACACATACATTCACTATATTTCTTTTTCTTTTTCTTTTTAAATATATACCTCATCTTGTTTACTTAATTATTGTGTTAAGACATTTATACTCCATACTAATAGATCTGACATGTACCCTTGCAATATGCACCATAGGTGTGATCCCACCATTCACCCTCCCTCCATCTTGCCTCCCCCTTCCCCTCCCACCCCCCCTCCTCCCTCCTTCATCTTGGGCCATAGTTGTGACTATTCTTCAGATGAAAGTGTGAGCAATCATAAATTGGTTTCATAATAGTACTGAGTACATGGGATATTTTTTCTTCCATTCTTGAGATACTTTACTAAGTAGGATATGTTCCAGCTCCATCCATCCATGTAAATGTAAAAAAGATAAAGTCTCCATGTTTTTTTAAGGCTGCATAATATTCCATGGTATACATATACCACAATTTATTAATCCATTCATGGGTCGATGGGCACTTGGGCTTCTTCCATGACTTGGCTATTATGAATTGAGCTGCAATGAATAATCTGGTGCAAATATCTTTGTTTTAAGGTGATTTTTGGTCTTTTGGATATACACCTAGTAGAGGAATTGCAGGATCAAACAGCAGGTCTGCTTTTAGATCCCTGAGTATTCTCCATACTTCTTTCCAAAAGGGACGTATTAGCTTGCACTCCCACCAGCAGTGCAGAAGTGTTCCCTTTTCTCCACATCCATGCCAACATCTGTAGTTCTGGGATTTTATCATATGAACCACTCTTACAGGAGTTAGACGATATCTCAAAGTGGTTTTGATTTGCATTTCTCTGATGATTAAAGATCATGAGCATTTTTTCATGTGTCTGTAGGCCATGCGCCTATCTTCTTTTAGAGAAGCTTCTGTTCAAGTCCCTTGCCCACAATGAAATGGGATTACTTATTCTTTTCTTATTAATAAGTTTGAGTTCTCTGTGGATTCTGGTTATCAAACCTTTGTCAGAAGCACAACCTGCAAATATCCTCTCCCATTCTGAGGGCTGTCTGCTTGCTGTACTTACTGTGTTTGGGGCTGTGCAGAAGCTCTTTAGTTTGATCAGATCCCAGTAGTGTATTTTTGGGGTTGCTTCAATTGCCGGGGGTGGGGGTGGGGGTGTCCTCCTCATAAAGTATTCCTTCAGGCCAATTTCTTCAAGCGTTCCTCCTGCACTCTCTCCAAGAATCTTTATAGTTTCATGTCTTAAGTTTAAATCTTTTATCTAGTGAGTCAATTTTTGTCAATGGTGAAAGGTGTAGGTCCAGTTTCAGTCTTCTACAAGTCGTCAGCCAATTCTCCCAGCACCATTTGTTAAATAGGGAATCTTTCCCCCACTTTCTATTTTTGATGGACTTATCAAAGAGCAAATGATGGTAAGTATCTGGGTTCATCTCTTGGGTCTCGATTCTGTTCCATACATCTACCTCTCTATTTTTGTGCCAATACCATACTGTTTTGATCACTATAGATTTATAGAATAGTTTGAAGTCTGATAGAGTGATTCCTCCTGATTTGTTTTTATTTCTAAGTAATGTCTTGGCTATTTGAGTTTTTTTCTGGTTCCATATAAAACGAAGTACTATTTTTTCCAGATCTTTAAAGGATGATGGTGGTGCTTTGATAGGGATTGCATCAGATTTGTAAATTGCTTTGGGTAATCTGGACATTTTAGCAATGTTGATTATTCCCAGCCATGAGCCTGGTATGTTTTTCTATTTGTTAACATCTTCAGCTATTTCTTTTCTCAAAGTTTCATAATTCTCTTTATAGAGATCTTTCACATCCTTTATTAGGTAAATTTCCAAATATTTCATCTTCCTTGGCATAACTGTAAAGGGAATAGAGTCCTTGACTGTTTTTCCAGCTTGACTATTATTGGTATATATAAAAGCTACTGATTTGTGAGTATTGATTTTGTATCCTGAAACGCTACTGATCTTGATGCTAGTGATCTCCTTGATCACTTTTGTAAGAGTTTTGTGGTTGAGTCCCTGGGGTTTTCCAGGTATAAAATCATATCATCTGTGAAGAGTGAAAGTTTGGTCTCCTCTGACCCTGTATGTATACACTTGATCGCCTTCTCTTGCCTGATTGTGATGGCTAAGACTTCCATTACAATGTTAAAAAGCAGTGGAGACAATGGGCAACCTTGCCTGGTTCCTGATCTGAGTGGAAATGTTTTCCATTTTACTCCATTCAATATGATACTAGCTGTGGATTTGCTGTAGATGGCCTCTATCAGTTTAAGAAAAGTCCCTTCTATACCTATTTTCTTAAGTGTTCTGATCATGAAAGGATGCTGGATATTGTCAAAAGCTTTTCCTGCATCTACTGAGAGAATCATATGGTCTTTGTTTTTTAGTTTGTTTATGTGATGTATTATATTTATAGATTTACGTATATTGAAAGAACCTTGAGACCCTAGGATAAAACCCACTTGTCATGGTGTATAATTTGTTTGATGTGTTGCTGGATGCTGTTTGCTAGGATCTTATTGAATATTTTTGCATCTATGTTCATTAAAGATACTGGTCTATAGTTTTCTTTTCTTGTTGGGTCTTTTCCTGGTTTGGGGATCAGGGTGATATTGGCTTCATAGAATGTGTTGGAAAGTATCCCTTCTTTTTTCGATGTTTTGGAAAAGGTTAAGTAATATAGGTACTAGTTCCTCTTTAAAGGTTTGGTAGAATTCTGATGTGAAGCCATCTGGTCCCAGATTCTTCTATTTTGGGAGATTTTGTATAGTTCATTCTATTTCAGTACTTGATATAGGTCTGTTCAGCATTTCCAATTTTTTCTGATTAAGTCTAGGAAGTTGGTGTGCTTCCAAGTATTGGGCAGTTACTTTCAAATTTTCATATTTCTGAGAATAAAGTTTTTTGTAGCTCTTAATTTTTAAAAACTGAAATTTTTCCTAAAGCTGCAAGGATCTGATCAATTATGTCTTCTCATGTGTTGTGCTTGATTATTTACACACTAAAATATATATTTGCTTAAATTTTTCTTTATTTTACAGCTTTTAGGCATTTTAGCAGTTTAAAATAATTAATTACCTTACATGTGAAGGTAATTATGTTACCTGAAAATTGCATTTCAGAATAGTAAAGGGGACACAGGATCTGCTATGAGAACTATGGTTATACCATTTCTACAGCTTTCTCAGGGTGAACCACATATCTCTATACCTTTCTTCCTGCCACTGCCTCTGTGTGGCTGGTCTTGTCATTGTCCCAATTCATATTTCTTATACCCTAATTAATATTGCTCTTTTAAGACACAGTTTAAATGTCACTTCTTTCAACCTTCCTAATCCCCTCCAATGCAAAGTTAGGCATTCTCTCTACTGGATTGCCAAAGCACTCTGCACATTCTTTGCCTCTAACCCATTCCCCTCTTAGCAGCAACAGTGATCTTCCTAAAATCTATTAATGAAAATTTAATAACTCACATCATTCCCTTGTTTTGCATGTAGAATTAAATCCATATACCCTCTACCACAAGCCTGCATGGCCAGACTCTATCACCTCTTTGACCTGTCTTAACACTCTCCATCTCATTGGTAGCTCTGATGAATATGACAGGGTTTCTTGACCTGGGTCATAAGACCTAGACCAAAGCTCAAGTTTAAACAATTCTCCTAACACAATGTGAAGAGTACATGTGGGAATACTTAAGGGAAAAGTCATCTTGATGTGCTCACATTACTAGTAATAACGATTTTATAATTTTGAAACCAATATTCAATTATTAATTATTAGTAGATTAGAAATATTATTAGAAATAGGGAATTAAATATGGACAAGGGGAGACAGTAATAGAGGAATGATGAGGATGCAATTTCCTGGCTTTGAGCACAAAGCATAAGACTCTGTCACTTTAATATTCTGAAGCCTAGAGTGTTGAATATCCCCTATCCCCCCTCAGCTGCCTGCGTAGCCACCAGCTAGAAGCCTTGAGACTATTTTGTGCCAGGGTGGGGCTATGTGCTCCAGGAGAGTGCTTTTTGGGAGTTAAGAATGTGGAACCTTTGAACTTTGTTCAACACAGAAAGCCTTGCTCCAGACCAAAAAAGAAAAAATATCTCTTTTCTTCTGTCACCTTAATTGGGCCAGAGAATCTATCTGTCTGGACACAGGCTGTCAGAGTATTGAAACATCACATTTGTGATGTGTGACTATGGGTCAGCTAGGATTTGGTCCTTGAGTCAGCCTCTAATTGACTATCTTATCAAGACACTGTTTGTATTATGATCATATACCTTAAAACCGTAAAAAGCAGCCAAATAAATCCATGCAATTAACGTAATTAGCTGTAGAGTTAGTCCAGTTATAGAAAGGCAAACGCAGGAAGAAGCGTGATGGGAGTGTTTGCCTTGCCTTCATAAAATTTATGAATGTAAATTTGTGATTTATTTCACACTGATATATGAAATAAATAGAGAGCTAATCTGATACTCAAAGCAGCATACTGGAAGCCTCATGAAGAAGGTGTGCTGCCTCCTGAATCCCCACTGCTCTTAAAACTATCTCTTTGTCTTTGTCTATTATTTCTGTATTAATTCTCTACAACTTTCATAATAATTTTCTGTTGGTTTCTCGTCCCACCAGTCCCCTAGGAAGCAGACTCATAATGTGTTTGGGGCTGGTTCCCTGACACAGAGACTGATGACAGCCACGTGGGATGAAAGCAGCACAGAATTTAGTAAGTCCTCTCAGGGTCTGCAACAACAGAAGAGGATCACACTGCACCAGATCACAGTGTGCATCTGAGTTGGTTTCTAGATTAAAATGAATGTGGCATCCATTCAAAATGATGATACATTGGTTTTTGGAGGTCAGCTTAGTCATATACCTGGATGTATCTGACTACTCATTATGTTTTTTAGTGTAGTCATTGAGAACTTACACATTAAAACGTGTTATTTCATTTTGATTTACTTCATTTAAAATTCTCCTTTAAATTACAGGTAAGATATTTTAGTAATTTTTAAAAATTATTATAGATGTATATAATTATATCACCTACAAATTGCACTTCAGGATCATAAAGGGAATATAGGATCTGAGAGAACATCACTGCTGTACCACATCTATTGGAATCAACACATATTGACTGATTACAAGTGAAATGCTAATAAAGGACTGAAATTCAAATTCACTTGTAAGACACAAATGTCTCTACTACTGAGAACTTTACAATCTTTTTGAGGATACCAACCTGAAATAACAAATAAATTACACATACACAAAAAAAGCCTGAGGTCAGGTTCTATTACTGTTGCATAACTATACAATAAACTGCACAACTGCACAATAAATTAAAAGGTCAAGAATGGCTGAAATTTATTTTTACCCTTCTCTATCTTGGTTCCTCAGCATGGAACCAATACATCAGTACTTCATTAGCAGATCTGAACTTTGTTCCTTTCCCTCCTCCTGCTTCAGGGAGAAGGATAGTAGCCTATCAGACTATCACGTTAATCACTAAATAAAATGACTCAACCAGAGGGCCTCCCCTTGAAACTGCTAACCCTATGGCTGCCTGAGAACTGTTATGTTCTCTGACTTGAAAAACCTTCTTCTCTTCCTGTGGGGAAGGTTATTCTTGAAAAACCTTCTTCTTCTTCCTGTGGGGAAGGGTATTCTTAGCCACGCACTAAGAAAGACCTGAGGACAACGGGAAGAGGGAAAGGCTCACCCTTGGAATTCTCCCTTCAATGATGCCATTTTCTCTCAGTTCCTATAATTGCTGTGTGGTCTCTGGAGGTAGGCTGGCCAGAGACCCTGGAAACCTGGCTTCAATTTTTCATTGGAAATTTTTCTATACACACTGTGGGGCAGGGGTAGGGAGAATTCTTTGGCTCCCTCTACCCCCCTCCTATTCTTCGTGTCCATAAGCAGGGTGTGGCAGAAACTGCTCAACCTTCTACATATTTAATCCTTGATTTCTTTCATGGAAATAATGTGCTCAGCTAAGAGGCATCTACTGCCAGCCTCCTTCACAGCTAAGTGGGGGCCTGAGACTGGATACTAAACCATGAAGCAGAAAGTGCTGAGTGGGACTGCTAGCAAACTGTCTAAAAGGAAGACAGAGCTGGAAGTATACTTTTGTCCTTCCTTTCTCCTTTATGGTATATAGTGTGATACCTTGGAACATAAGACGGCTTTGAAGAATGAAGCCATGCACTAAGGATAGAAAAGAGGAAGAACTTGAGTTCTTCAAGTATGACAGAGCTTCCTGGCCAGCCTACCTCCAGACTTTTCTTACATGGGAACAAAAAAAAAAAAGGGCAGCACCTGTGGCTCATCGAGTAGGGCACTGGCCCCATATACCGAAGGTGGCGGGTTCAAACCCAGCCTCAGCCGAAATGCAAAAAAAAAAAAACACAGAAAAATAGCCAGGTGTTGTAGCAGGCACCTGCAGTCCCCAGCTACTTGGGAGGCTGAGGCAAGAAAATCACCTAAGCCCAGGAGTTAGAGGTTGCTGTGAGCTGTGTGACGCCACGGCACTCTACCAAGGGCGATAAAGTGAGACTCTGTCTCTACAAAATAAAAAATAAATAAAAATCACCTTTGTCCATTTAGTTAGGCTACTTTTAATGTGGCTTTTCTGTTATAAAAAACTAATCCTACTCCATACTATTCAGGAGGTTAACCCATGGAACCCTGTCTTTCCCCACAGTGAATACAACAAATGCTCAAAAATTGCTGAATTATTCACATAGGTAACTAGATCTATTTTTATCCTTACTTATGGTAGCTCCCAAATCTATTCCAATTAACAAGTTAAATAAATATTGAAAAATCAAGCACCATTTTAAAAACACTATACAAGTACCCAAAACTTCCATAATTCAATGGTCTGAACCAAAGAAGTGAAGAAAAACTAGTTAAGATGCTTAAAATATTGAATGATGCCCTTTTGCGGCACCCCCACCACATAAACCAATAATCCCAAATAATGCATTCTTAAGCTGTTTAGTTCTAAAGTACAGTATATCACTTGGTAAAATATTTAAAGAGTATTTTCACATATTCATTAGTTGGTGAAATGATGTGTAACTAAAAAATAATAAGACTAATTTTATTTGCCATACACAGAAGTTAGTTGTAAAAAATCACAATTTAAGGCCGTCTTTCAGATTATAGGATATTTTCCAACTATATCAGTATATTTATCAGTATATATAAATATTACATGTTTATCAGTGCATGAATTTAGTTTGTGGAAGAAAAGGAAGGGTTAGCAGAAGGAAACTTCAAGTACAGGCTATAAGTAAAAACTTGTAAAACCAGTAGAAAGTTGAAGAGAGCTAAGAGTTTCTTACAAAGACTGAAAAATGCTACACCGATTAACTAGAAGCCACAAAAAATTTGACAAGGCTGAAGCCAGGGCTTAAGTCAAAACATTCTTTGCAAGGCTCTAAAGATAAGAGAAAAACCAAAATAAGAAATGGTAAAAGTAGGAAATAAATATACTAGTGTAATCATTCAAATATTTATTATGTACTTAGGACTATGTTAGTAGTTTGGGAAAACAAAAAGCTATAAAACATAGCCCAAAATAACAATCCAAATAAAACTATAGGAATGAAGCTAGATAGTCAGATGTGAGTACAAGTGGTTAAGATGTGGTTAAAAGGCTGTATCTGAGGCAGGCCCTCAGACCTAAAACTTTAACAGGCAGAAATTGAGAGGGCCATGAGCAAAGACTTGAGTGTAAAAGAGAACATAGGCCAGTGAGGAGACTGGAAAGGGGCTTAGGCGGGACGGACAGGTAAGATCGGCCACACTGGGGAGGGTGTTAAATGCTATCCTTATGTAATTTTAAGCCATAAAATGTTAAAATATTTTAATTTTAATCTACAACATGACTTGAAAAGTATTTTCATATGAAACTGTTTTAGATTTAATTAGAGAAGTCAGAACTAGAAGAATAATTACAGAAGTGATGTTGTAAAGCAGAGGTTTTCAAAGTGATCAGAAGACTCCTGGGGAGAGGGGTGTGCCCTGAGACCCTTTCAGGGGATCTGTAAGGTCAACACTATTTTCGTAATACTACTAAGGAATTACTTGCTATTTCACTGTGTTCATATTTGCACTGATGGTGCAAAAGCAATAGTGAGTAAAACTGTTATTATCAAGATAGTAGGACCAAAGTGTAGTAGTAATGCTGTATTTTTTTTAACAGTTTCATTGGGGTATAATTGATGTACAACAAATAGTATATATTTCAACTGTACAATGTGATGAATTTTTACACAGATACATAGCTGAGAAACCATCACCACAATCAAGATGACAAACATTTTCATCAGTCCTAAAGTTTCCAAGTGTCCCTTCATAACCCATCCTATACCCTCATTCTCAGATAACTACTTACCTACTTTCCATCACTATAAATATTTTGCAAAATCAAGAATTTTACAGAAATGGAATCACAGAGTAAGTATTCCTTTTTCAAACTAACCGCAAACTAAACAAAGGAGACGGACAAAGTAAATATGAGATCAAGGAAACCCAAGGTACACATAAAAGTTCAATTCATTTCATCATGACAAAAGTTCAATTCATCAAGAGGACATAATTTGCCATACACAGAAGTTAGTTATCAAAAATCACAATTTAAGGCCGTCTTTCAGATTATAGGATATTTTCCAACTATATCAGTATATTTATCAGTATATATAAATATTCCAAATGTGTGTGAACCTATTAACAGCTTGAAAATAGACGAAACAAAACTGACCAACCTAAAATGAGAAAAAGGCAAATATACAATTAGAGTTGGGGGATTTCAATACCTCTTTCTATGTAACAGGTGAAACAAACATACAGGCAATCAGTTAGGATAGAGGAGATCCGAACAATCAACTTTAACTAATAGACATGTATAAAAGACTCCAGCCAACAAAAGGATACATATTATTTTCAAGTACACATGGAACATTTGTCAAGCCTGACTAAATTCTAGGCCAAATAACAAGATTCAGTAAATTTAAAAGGACTCAAATCACACGGAGTATGTTCTCTGACCACAACAGAATTAAATTAAAAATCAATTAACAGGAAGATGGCTGGAAAATCTCCAAATACTTGAAATTAAACATTGCAACACTGTGAGAAGCCTAAGCTACATGGAAAGGCCCAATAGCAGGGGTCAGCAAACTAGTCGGAGAGTCAAATCTGGCCTATCAGCCTCATTTGCATGGCCTTAAAGCTAAGGATGTTTTTCATATTTTTAAATGACTGGGAGGAATAATCTAAAGAAGGATAATATTTTGTGATATGTAAAAAGTATATAAAATTTAAAATTTGAAATAAATAAAATTTAATGGGAACAACACACACACAAAAGAAATTAAACATTACGCTTCTAAACAATCAGTAAGTCAAAGAACAAAGCACAAGAGAAATTAGAAAATATTTTGGGCCGGATATGGTGGCTCACACCTATAATCCCAGCACTTTGGGAGGCTGACTTGAGGCCAGGGATTCAAGACCAGCCTGGCAACAGAGTGAGACCTTGTCTCTACAAAACAATTTAAAATTAGCCAGGTGTGGTGGCACACACTTGTAATCCCAACTATTTAGGAGCCTGAGGCAGAAGGACTGCTTGAGTCTAGGAGTTTAAGACTGTAGTGAGCTAAAATTGTGCCACTGCACTCCAGCCTAGGTGACAAAGACCTTATCTTGCCACCGTACCTCCCCAACTCCCAATAAAAGAAAATATTTTGAACTGAATGAAAATGACTTTGGGGCAGCTCAGTGCCCGTAGCTGAGTGGTTATGGTGCCAGACACATAAACAGGGGCTGGCAGGTTCAAGCCCGGGATGGCCCTGCTAAACAACAACTACAATAAAAAAATAAAAATAAAAATAAAAAATAGCTAGGCATTGTGATGGGAACCTGTAGTTTCAGCTACTTAGGAGGCTGAGGCAAGAGAATTGCTTAAGCCCAAGAGTTTGAGGTTGCTGTGATGCCACTGCACTCTACTGAGGGCAACATAGTAAACTCTGTTTCAAAAAAATTTTTAAAAAAATGATTTTGGGAACTGTATCTTGAAATACATAAACTGGAAAGCTTCTTAATACTTAAAGACCTTTCTGGTGAGAATGGTGGTGATACTAACATAACTTTTTAAGTAATGAAATGTATCAAGTAGATTCTGTGACAACTGTAACAAAAAAATAGCTAGGCGTTATGGTGGGTGCCTGTATCCTGGCTACTTGGGAGGCTGAAGCAAGAGAATCACTTAAGCCCAAGAGTTTGACATTGCTGTGAGCTGTGATGCCAAGGCACTCTACCCAGGGCAACATAGTGAGACTGTCTCAAAAAAAAAAAAAAGTATTGTGTATACTGAAATGTGTCAGCATTTGGAAAAAATACATATTGTATTTTACACTGTAAAATGTGCACTTTTTGGCCCAAATTTTTGAGGGAAAAATAAGGATATGCTTTACACATGGGTAATATGGGAATCCAGGGTCATAGGCCCTCCCACCTAGGCCCGCCATGCACACGGGGCTCCAGTCCAGAAAGATCAGAGGGGCCTCAACCAAGCACTGCGATCAGGGGAGTGGTACTGGCAGTGCTGGTGAGCCAGGCCGTGATCATGTGGGAGGAGAGCCAAGGCCTAAGGTCTGTCCACAAGAAGGGGACTGGAACTCCCATGTAGGCCCTAGGGACTAGGGACTAAACTGGCTACTCATGGGCTGAGGAGCCTCAGAAGCTCCCACCACCAGATAGGGAGATGACTGTGTCTACTGTAGCACTGACACAGCAGGGAGGAAGGGCTCCTGGGAGAACGGGAGGGGCAGCCTTCACAGAGAAGGCTGTGGCAGGGTGGTGAAATCTGCACATTTACCAGGGCAGCATTAGCTTTCCCCAGATATGTCTCTCCTGGTCATGAGTCAGCCACTTTCTCAGGGACCTTTTCCTGGAAGTTTGGGCCAAAAACATGGGAACGCATTATACATAACATACAGTAACCCAGTAAACCAATATTTCCAAATGGCCAACAAATCACATCACATAAGATCTAACCTGTGTAAGACAGACCATTAGATTTTATTAATGGAGTACAATGAGTTCATTCATTATGGTTTCAGACTCTATACTTCAACTAACGAACCTTTAAGAAACCACCCTTTGTCAAGTTTGTGTGGTTAAATCCACAATTATCTGAAAAGGCTGTTAAAATACTCCTCCCCTTTTCAGCTGCATATGTGTGTGAGGCAAGATTTTCTTCCGATACTTCAAACAAACCAACAAATTGCAAAAGCTTAAATGGAGAAGCAGATACAAGAATCCAGCTATCTTCTGTAACCTATAAATGTACCCACAATAATTAAAAATTAAAAAAAGAATCCAGTTGTCTTCTTTAGCCAGACATTAGATTTACAAAAATGTAGAACAATCTGCCTTTCTAATGACACCCCCAATTTTTTAATATAGTCATTTTCTTAAAAATATATTATTTATGGGCTCGGCGCCTGTGGCTCAACGGGCTAAGGCGCCAGCCACGTACACCTGAGCTGGCGGGTTTGAATCCAGCCCAGCCCGCCAAACAACAATGATGGCTGCAACCAAAAAATGACCGGGCATTGTGGCGGGCGCCTGTAGTCCCAGCTACTTGGGAGGCGAAGGCAGGAGACTCACTTGAGCCCAGGAGTTGGAGGTTGCTGTGAGTTGTGATGCCACAGCACTCTTTCCAGGGTAACAGCTTGAGGCTCTGTCTCAAAAAAAAAAATATATATATATATATACATATATATATATATATATTATTTATGTTAACATAATTGACATTCTTTCAAGTTAATAAGAATATGTAGGCTGGGCCTGGTGGCTCATACCTATAATCCTAGCACTCTGGGAGGCTAAAGCATATGGATTGCTCGAGCTCAGGAGTTTGAGACTAGCGTGAGCAAGAGTGAGGCCCAATCTCTACTAAAAACAGAAAAACTAGTCAGGTGTTATGGGAGGCACCTATAGTCCCAGCTACTCAGGACTCGACATGAGTGCTGAGACAAGAGGATCTCTTGAGCCAAACAGACTGAGGTTTCTGTGAGCTTTGACAACACCACAGCCCTCTATCCAGGACAAGAGAGTGAGACACTGTCTCAAAAAAAAAAAAAATGTTTTAATGTTTAACTACCCACCATTTTATGACATAACATAAAAAGCTTAAAATAGCATATAATAAGACTTGGTGACTGAATGAACTACAGTATGAAAACAAGACAACAACTTAGGTATGTGTGATGTAAGAAGACTTGGTGCTCCAAAAATGCTGAGATAAAAGATGATATAATCTTAATGGAATTGATTATTCACAGCAGAATTAATTGCCATAATGTGAGCTAACAGAAAACCCATTCAAGTAAAAATATCAGATTTTATGAGAGCTCAATTAGAATTCTAGCATTACCAAAAGGCTGCCTTTTATATTCACACTTGCCTACCCAGTGCTGCCTTGCCTGGGATAGGACAGAACAACGGATGGGGTCAAATCAGAGATTCCATCAAGGCAGAGCAACCCTTGTCGCAGGATAGGTGGAAGGCCCCAGTACCATCTGCAGAGACCCACAAGGGCTGAATGTACTTGATCCCTCAGTAGGCACAGTAGTACTTAAAGCTCTGGAGTAGTCTAAGCTCTGGAGGCAGACTATTAGGATTATCCTGTTCTTAACTGTATACTCTTGGAAAAGGCTTACTAAATAGGTTTAATTATTAAATCATAGAGTTACTTTGAGGATTATAAATGTAAAGTAGCCAGAAAAGTGACAAGATCAACTAAGGACTTGATAAATATTATTGTTACACAATGTTTACATGAAATATGAAGGAAGAAGGACTAGACTAATCCACAGAGTGGCAAGTGGGGAGTATAAGAAATCTAACAGAGAACTAAAAAAGGTAACTATGATTTCCTACATGTTTCAGGTTCTTTAATTAAACAACGATAGTGATCACAACTAAGGTTATACAAAAACACCTACTTCAAAATTATCATTAAAAAATGAATAAATAGTAGACTTGGTAGGGGTCTGGGATTCAGAACCATTTACTGAATGGTTTCAAAACCAATGCATTTCTTTCATGGCTATGAGAATAAAAATATATCCTCAACTAATGATTAGGGGGCAAAGCACTGCTGCATATTTTTCCTCATTTTTTTTTTAAATAAAAAAGCAAAATTAAGTCAGGCATGGTGGCATGCCTGTAGTCCAGCTACTTGGAAGGCTGAAGCAGAAGGATCCCTTGAGCCCAGGACTTTGAATCTAGCCTGGGCAACATAGAAGACCCCATTTCTTAAAAAAAATTAAATTAATAAAAGGAAAACCACAAAATATTGGTAGCTGTATTATAACTAGGTAAACATTAGCATTTACATCTTGACTCAATGTGAGAAAGAAAAATATAAGCTGAATGGAAAACTACTCAGGAACCAAAGAGCTAGCAGCCTCTGTGAGAGGAATATCCAGAGAGGGGGTGACAATGACAGGCTGGAGAGGAGCAGAGGATGAATGGTCTAAGTGATGATGGTTTGTTTTTTTTTTTTTTTGGAGACAGAGTCTCACTTTGTCACCCTTGGTAGAGTGCCGTGGCGTCACAGCTCACAGCAACCTCCAGTTCTTGGGCTTGGGCGATTCTCTTGCCTCAGCATCCCAAGTACCTGGGAATACAGGCACCCGCTACAACGCCCAGCAATTTTTTTGTTGCAGTTTGGCTGGGACTGGGTTTGAACTCGCCACCCTCAGTATATAGGGCCAGCGCCCTACCCACTGAGCAACAGGTGCCGCCTGGTCTAAGTGATGATGAAATACTTCTCTCCACAAAGCACTAGGGGCAGGATAAGGGACTCCAGAACCTTGGCCTAAGTAGGGGCAAGGCAGGGTCATCCTAACTGCTCCCATTCCCACCCCACATCTAAGACACACGGAAACCAGAGCAGAGAGATTACAAATCACCCCACAAAATAAACTGGCAGTTTGAGGTAGAAAACACTTGAAGGAAAGAGGTAGCCTGGAAACTGCTGTCAGTTATGTCAACACATGGCGAAGTCACTCCCACACTTCTGCAGGGTTTCTACGACCCAAGACTCTTGGGTCATAAACCACCAGTGAAAATAACTGTCCTGAACTCACAGATCAGGCAAAGTGGCAGCAACGGCCGGATCACAGCTTGAGGAAAACTTCTTCGCAGTCAGCTTCGTACTTCCATCTGACTCACTGACAGAACAAGAACTTACACGGAAGTCAGGAAGAAATGAAGTCTTATACAGAATCTATGCTTCTAACATGCTCTAAACCAACTCAGACACTGTTTACAGGCAAAGGAAGGGTATGCTGGAAGTTTGGTGAGTAGGAAAAAGAGAAGGCTTTGTATGAGGCAAACGTTACTCTTCTCTTGAGCAAACTGTTTGACTTGAATGGGTAAAATACTCAAGACTCACAGTGACTACTTATGAGAGGAAAGGCAATGAAGGAAGAAGATGCCAGAAAGATTCTAAATTGTAATGTTTTCTCAGAACAAATTCTTACCAAAAATAAAATGAACGCACTCACTTACCTGAAAAATATCTGTCTTGTCTTCAAATAGACTTATGAAATATTTATAATCAGCATAAGCCCAGAATTTGGAATGATCATAATCTCTAAATGGTCCATAAAGACTAGAATAGTCACAGTTCCAGGTCAGAAACTCTTCAAGTGTAGCTTCTACGTAACTACATGTAGTTTCAAACTGAGGAACTGCAATGTAAAAAAATGCAACTTTTAATGCAGAATGAACACATTTTCTAAACATTGGGTCTTTTAAAAGAAAGATAACTTCAACAAAAACTTAAGTATCTTAGACACTAGTTAAAAATTAATTTTGGGTTCAGCACCTATAGCTCAGGGGCTAGGGCACCAGCCACATGCACCGGAGCTGGCAGGTTTGAATCCAGCCTGGGCCTGCCGAACAACAATGACAACTAGCCAGGCATTCTGGCAGGCACCTGTAGTTCCAGCTACTTGGGAGACTGAGGCAAGAGAATCACTTAAGCCCAAGAGTTTGAGGTCGCTGTGAGCTGTGAAGCCACTGCACTCTACCAAGGGCAACATAGTGAGACTATCTCAAAAAAAAAAAAAATTTAATTTTGTACTTGCTATGTAATTAGAACCATTTATAACACAATACTCATCGCTTCTCGGCCTTTTGGCTAAGATCAAGTGTATAACACAATACTCATGATCAAATAAACATGCATAAGTATAAAACAGGGGTGTCTGACATGCAGCCCATGGGCCGGATGTGGCCAAACACAAATTGTAAACTTACTTAAAAAACATGATGGTATTTTTTTGTAATTTTTTTGATGGAACTCAAGGGTATGGTTCCCGAGCATGAACTTTGTAGACAACAACGTCACGTTGCAATGTCACATAAAATAAACTTACGCTCTTGCTATTTGTACACATGCGTGGCTTCAGTTTTACAGTGGTGTGGAGCTTTCAGTGAGTTATCTCCCCAGCACAAAAGGTCAAGTTGACACCACCAGATGTTACAGATATTCCTGGTAACTTGGTGAGGCAGCGATTATCAGTAATATTTCAATCTACCATTGCAACATTAGAAATCAGGTAAGTATCTTTATTTGACTATCAAGGGCACCTGCACACCTCGACAGGAACTCACACACTGCCTGCCCACCACACTTTACAATCAGTCATTGTCCTGTATCGACAGGCGAGATATGGAAGGATCCCAATCTTGCTGTCTATATTCCTGTCGATTAATTTTCATAATAAGAGTAAATACAGTTCCTTATCTATTATTATTTTTTTAATCCTAGCTTTTACAACCTCTCAAAAGAAAACAGAACCCACAAAAAGAAAAATTATGGATAAAGGAAGATTAGTCAAAGAAAAGTGGATAGATGACTGACCACTTTCTTGTGGAGGCAAATGGTTAGGCTCTCTATTTAATTTGTAGGAAATTTGTGCAAGTTTTCGAAGACTATAACTCGAAAAGGCATTTTATGCAAATACATGCTGCCAAATTCGATGCGTATGAAGGACTGTGTCATAGGACAAAATAGTGAAATTGAAAAAGTTTGTCTTCTTGGCTCGGCGCCTGTGGCTCAACGGGCTAAGGTACCAGCCACATACACCTGAGCTGGTGGGTTCGAATCCAGCCCGTGCCCGCCAAACAATAATGACGGCTGCAACCAAAAAACTGGCCAGGCGTTGTGGCGGGCACCTGTACCAGTTACTTGGGAGGCAGAGGCAAGAGACTCGATTGAGCCCAGGAATTGGAGGTTGCTGTGAGCTGTGATGCCACAGCACTCTATCCAGGGTGACGGCTTGAGGCTCTGTCTCAAAAAAAAAAAATATTGCTTTGTTATAGGAATGTAAGAAATATAGCCCTTGGTGATTGCTTTTATTTCCAGTTGAAGGAGTTTTACCTCCTTTAACTCATGGATTTAGAATTTTTTATATTGGCTTTTGCATTACTCAGAG
>CAUYRH010080927.1:0-40445 GCA_963574655.1 Perodicticus potto
ATGGATGGATGGATGGATAGATGGATGAATGAGTGATGGAAGAAGAATGGGTGGGTGGATAGATAGATGGATGAATTAGTGATGGAATAATGGGTTGGAGTAAGTATGGATGGATGGATGTATTGTTGAATGAGTGCTGGATGAATGGGTGGGTAGATGGAAGATTGGGTGGATGGATGGATGGATAGATGGATAGATGGATGAATGAGTGATGGAAGAATGGGTGGGTGGATGGATGAATGGATGGATGGATGGATAGATGGATGAATGAGTGATGGATGAATGGGTGGGTAGATGGAAGAATGGATGGATGGGTGGATGGATGGATAGATGGATGAATGAGTGATGGAAGAATGGGTGGGTGGATGAATGGATGGATGGATGAATGAGTGATGGATGAATGGGTGGGTAGATGGAAGAATGGGTGGGTGGATGGATGGATGGATAGATGGATAGATGGATGAATGAGTGATGGATGAATGGGTGGGTAGATGGAAGAATGGGTGGGTGGATGGATGGATGGATGGATGGATAGGTAAGTAGGTAGATGAATGGATGGGTGGGTAGATGGATGAATGGAAAATGAGGTAAGTCTAGGGGGTGGGGAATCACTCTTTATATCCTAGAAGAGGAATGGAATTTGTCTGTAAGGAGGCATCTGTTTCCAAGCCAAAGCCAAGATGTATAACTGAGGGTGTGCGTGTGAACTGGAACTGTGTTGGCCTCACCCTCCTCCTGACTACCCTTCCCAGAGAACCTGCTGGAAATCTGACAGTGGTTCTTCAGATGTAGTTCTCTGAATGCCCAGACAAGACTTGCCTGAAAAGTTTGTTAAAATGCAGCTTCCTGGGCCCTCCCTCTGAGATTCTGATTCAGTGAGTCTAGGGTGAGACCTGGAAAATGAATGTTTAAGTCAGCACCACCCAAGTGATTCTGATGTGTGGGTAAGTCTGACAACCTCCCTGGTACAGTATACAAGGACATGCCCCAAACTGTCTTTGCGGACTGGCACATCCAGGGAGGCTTGGGGAATTGACCCAAAGTCCCACAGACATTAAATGACAGAAAATGTCTATAGAGTCCTGAGGCATCTGGAAGCCCAGAGGGAGGGAGAGCTTCTAAATCCCCCACCTGCCCCTCCAACCCCTGGCGCTGGCCTGCAGGGGCTGGCCCACTCCCTGAGAAAATTTCCTTCACATAGTGAGAAGGGCCCACCTGTTCTCCCCACCACCACCACCACTAGCAACACCCAGAGTGGCTGGCCTCACTCCCTGTTCACCACGCCAGGGAAGCCGGCGGGTGTTTTCAGTGTCTGTTTCTACCTAAACACAGCTCTCACTCTCAAACATGGCTCTGCCAGCACATGTTAGCAGCCCTGGAACATGAGCCCCAGTTGGGTTCAGGCTAGAAAGGGCTCAAGGATGATGACAGGGCCAGAAGATGGTTCTGGACAGGGAAACAGCCAAATATCCTGACAACCACGAGTGGGCAAGCAGCCCTCCCACGCCAGCTGGTGAGCTCAGGGAGGGAGGAGGAAGGGCTCATTGGAAGGCAAAAGAAAACTTGCAGTGTCCCCCAAAGCCCTGCTCGTCCCTGTGGTTCATTAACCTCCGCTCCAGCCATACTGGGTCTCTTGTTGCGTGCCTACTGTGTTCCAGGTCCTACATTTGGTGCCTTACTGTTTGGCTTAATCTTCACAATAGCCTTAGGAGACCAGTAACGTCACAATTCCTGTTTCACATGCAAGGTAACAGGTCCAGGAACGTAACGTAACTGGCCTAAAGCCTGAGCTCATCAGACCAGATACAGAGTCATAACTGGAACTCCGGTTCTCTCCTTTCCTGGGCTCCCCCTCTGCCAGCTGTGCTGCAGGTGCCAGGTTGCCGGCCTCCCTGCCTCTGTCCATGGTGCTCCATCCTGAAGGCTCTGCCACAGGTGTCATGAACATGGTCCTTCTGAGTCTTCTGAGTCAGGTAACGAGCCAATTCTTCCCCAACGCCCTCCTGGATCCCATCTCCCATCTGGATGTAGGAGTGAGTTGCTGGGTCCCCAAAACATACCACCTGGACTGTGTTCAGCCCCATGTTCATCTGCCTGAGTTGCTGATGTCCATGACAGCCCCCCCAAGCCTCAATCTCTAGTCCCCATAGTCACTACTGCCACCAACTAAACCCTGGCCATTGCACCCCTGCCCCCCATGCCTTGCTCAGAGGCTCCTCCTCCGCAGGCTTTCAGGTGGTCCCTCTGGTGAACCACATGGGTCCAGAGCCCAGAAGCAGCCTGAGAACTAAGCAAACCTCCCCTCCATACTGGTTCCTCCTCATTATGAGGGTGGAATGGCCTGTGGATCTAACGGGAGGACACTGAAGTCTAAGCTGGAAAGCCTGGCTTTGGGGTTTGAACTAACTCATTGCGTGATCTTGGCCAAGTCACTGAGGTTCTCTGGGCCTCAGTTTCCATTTGTGGGATGGGTGGGCGGATGGAATGGATGATCTCTATACTCCCAGGCTCTGTTAAACACTCTCTATGCACTGAGTGGGGCTGCCTATGCCAGGCATTGAGTCTGTATCAGGATCTAATCCACCAAGCACTTAGTGGGGCCGTGGGCACCTGCCCCAGGGACACGGAGGCAGATTTGGCTCCAGCAGGTTCCCACTGCCAGGAGGGAGGTGAGTGTGGTCAGGTCAGCTGAAAGGCCTGGAATGCTGGCAAAGAAACATGTAACTTCTTGGCTCCACCATGGAGAATGGCTGTTGATCCCTTGTGGGGAAGGATAGAAAAGTAGGGGGCCAGGGACCACTCATCTGGCACTGACGGGGGTGCGGGGTGGTGACAGAGAAAGAGCCTAGACCTGAGACTCTGCTTGGGTGCCTGCTTTGATGTTGGAAGCTGGATGTTGTGAGCCAAGGCTCTGGGCCAGCATGAGTGACAATGGGATTGAAGAAGGAAGAAATTCTGGGGACATCTCAAAGGAAGAATTGAGGACTTAGGGATGTAGGCATGTGGTAGGGAGGGGAGGGGAAGCAGAGAGGCTCAGAGGCTTGCCCTTGGGGTGGGGGGATTCTGGAGTAAGGTGGATAGAGCGACTGGGCACCTGCGATCCCGGTACTGAGGAGAGAGGGCTGAGAAGCAGGAGACAGGGAAAAACCTGGGTGCTAGTCCTCATTACTGCCCCTAACCTTGAGCAGGTCACCGTTCCACTCTGAGCCTGTTTTTGTCACCAGTAGAAAGGAAGAAAGAATCCTGCCTGCCTGACAGGTGTGCCGTGGGGCTTTCATGAACTAATGTATGAGCAGCTCCTGGACTTGGTAAGCCTCATAAACATCGACCATTTCGATGGCTATGTGTTGCAATCCATTTTTATTTTACAATATAATAATAATAGCCACCATTTATTGATCATCTGCCATGTGCCAGGCACTTTAATAAGTAATTTGTGTTTACCCATGATCTGATGGCTTCCTCAAAAGAATTCTGCAAGAACCCCTGCATTTTGTGGATGGTGACCCTAAGATCAGAGAAATCAAGCAACTTTCCTGACGCGTCGCAGCTGCTAGGCAGCAGTCCCCTCCAGCAAGCATTTGATAAGCACCTAACAGTTTCCAGGCTCTGGTCGCAACATAGAGGGGTGTAGAATCTGGCTTGGCCTTTGAAGGTACCTCATTGCAGCTACCAACCTACAGCAGAACAGGTTTCTTTGAGCCATTTGTTGTGGAATTTTATTCTCTGCTGTGAATGTTGATAGACAGGGGACAAATATCTCCTGGTTTGCCTCTGTGAGAGCTGGGCACGGGGAAAGGATGTCAAGCCCTGAGACCATTGTTCATGATGAGCCACGCTCCCGCCCACCCGCCAGCCTTTTATCCAACTTGGCTGGGTGCTATTATTCAGCTCTGAGCCATCACCGGGAGCCGCAAAGCAGTTAATTACAGAAGTATAATCCCCTTCTTCACAAGAAGCTGATCTTCTAGGGTTGCGAGAAGATAAGATTTATGCCTCTTTCAATTCCTTTATTCTCTCATCAACATAGATTCATATTTCAGTTTCCTGCATTGGAAACAAAGAGGAAACCCGCTCAGCCCACTGCTGCCTGAGAGAGATAAATTAGGCGACACAAAGAGCCAGTCCCATAAACTCCATCTCTTTCCCTTCCTTTCATGTTTGTGATTATAAACAGAGTCAAGGGCAGTTGAAATATATCCTCTGCCTGTCTGTCTGCCGTGTCCTACTCAAAGAGAGAAGACGGTGATAACACTCCATGCTGTACCCGGGAAAGAAGAACACGGCCCCCCGCAATCCCACGACAGCCTGGCCAGCAGATCGGATAGAAAGATCTTTGTCTCTGGCCATTCTCTGCTCACAAAATTGTTTCAGAAGGCCACAGAGAGAAACTGGCTGCCATGCCACTGAGAATGCTTTCATTTTCTTGATGGCAACATGTGCGACGCTATTTGCTCCAAAGAAAGGAAGGGCCTTTTGCTTTGGTGGGCTGTGCAGCCTGACTGTGCCAGGGCCCCTCGCCAGTCTCAGAAGTGTGTGGACAGAGGTCGCCAGCAGGCCAGACCACAGAACAAGGCCAGTTTTAGCAGCCCTGAGGAAGAGTCCAGGATTTTTGGAGAGGAAAGGCCCATTTACCAGGAATAGTCCCGAGGGAAATGACATTCTCCTTCTACAGAGGAATTAGGGTGGGTTTTTGATTATTGTTGTCGCTGATCAACTGCCTTAGTGGCTTTGAGGGGCTTTGGTGGAGTTCTTAACTGATTTTTTTCCAATCATTTATTTTGCAATTGTATTTATTTATTTTAGATTAATGTAAGGGTACAAATGATTAAGTTACATTGTGTTTGTTAGGTAAAGTTCAAGTTGTAGTTGAGTCCTTCACCCAGGACATGAGCCGTATACCCTTACATTCTGCCCAATAGATGAGGGTTTGCCAATCCCCCTCCCTCCACTCCTCTTCCCTCTCTGTCCACCCCTTCACCCCTGCTCCTCCCTGTAGTTATTAACTCATGAGAGTTCAGTTATCATATGAAGAACAAAGGGACCACAGAAATGACCAAGGAAAAAGAGCAAATGTGTGGTAGAACTAAGAATACAAAACTCTGGGTTACAAAAATGATCATGGCGCTTGCCATAAAGTGCCAGACACTGTGCTAAGCTTCCTGTTCCCCCATCTTTATGACATTTATGTAAGCCTTGTCACCCACACTTGACAGATAAGGAAACTGAGAGTTAGAAGACGCAAGGTACTTGCCAGGGGTCACACAGTCAGTGGCCAACTCCAGAGCCCCTGTAGCCACCTGCTGTGCCCCCTCCCCCAGGTGCTCCTTTCTGGCATCCTGACTTTCCTTGGAGGGTTTTTTTGCAACTTCTGTTTGGCAAAGGGGAAAGTCTAATATTTGAAGGATAATGAAAAAAGGGAGGAAGGGAAGAGAAGAAACTGGATATAAGAGCCAAGTTGGCCCCTGTAGTAAAATGTCATCCCACAAGATGTAAGACAACAGTCTTTAATAGACTTTGAGATTCAATTATCCCTTTATATTTGCAGCAGACTCGTCATCATCTAAATCATCCATTCACCATAAACACACCCTAATTCACGAATAGAATGTAAAGCAAATCATGTTTGAGAGCTCTGGTGCTTCTGAGCCATCACTTGTCAGCCTTCACTCTCAAGGGAAGAAGGTTAATAAAAGCCTTGGGCACTGCCTCTAGTTCAAGGCCGGGGGGCTGTCTCATAGATGGCTGAGAAGTGCACTCTGACTCAAGGCTGCATCAGTCTTTCCCATTCTGGGGCTTTTGACGTATGTTCTTGCCTTTTGTCCTAGCCACCCTCTCTCAAGCCCTCAGAGGAAAGACAGCAACTCCTGATTTCCTCTAGATCATTCTCATTTTTTTCCCCAGAAGACTTTGCAAATGGGATATCTCTAGTGAACAGCCAACACATTCGATTTTTCTAGGTAGCTGGGCCTTCCTATGCACAGGCACCAGCCTTGCCAGATCTGCCCTGCACAGCCCCTACCTATGAACTAGCTCCCAAACCCCACTCCTCATGGCATATTTTATATAACATGTGTATAGATATATATTTTCTAATATATAAATATATATATTTTAGCTCTCCTCCTTTTTTGAGTTATAAAAATAATGCATGTTCATTGGAGCATATTATCCAACAGAATTGGATAAAGCTGAAGTTCCAGATGCTCCTGTATACCAATTCCATATTCCCAAGTGAGCCAGAGTGACCTACAGTCTCATGAGTGTCTTTCCATACATTTCTTCGGGTCCACATAGCTATTCGAGGTTCCCTTCAACCACAATTTTTGCCTCTTTTGCAAATGTGGGATCATGCCACATGTGTTTCTCCACAATTTGCTGTTCAGAATTTAAAAAATATCATCAACATCTTTTCAGGGCAAGTAAAGACATCTGACTCATTCTTTCCAATCATGGTGCATACGTGACATTATGTAGTATGACTGTAGCATCATGTCCCTAAGCATCTTGTGTCCCTTGATCCTCCCAGACACTACAGCAGGCCTGGCCCCTCATGCCTATGAATGTCATGGTTTCCCTCCAGTTATAAACTGCCTGTCTTTGGCAAGGCTTTTTCCAGGCAGGCCAGTCTGGGGAGAGGAGGAGAGCGGAGTCCTTACCCATATGATGTTTTTAAGAGTAGTCCTTGCCAGGCTAATCCTGGCCACTCAGGCAGAACCCAGACAGACTTGTAAAAACAGGTTTCACTTCCATGAAATCTGGACCTTCTCTTGGCGAAGGAAAAGGAAAAAATCATAAAGCATAACTAAATCCTTAAGACATCATAAACAGGCATGCAAAAATACTACATATAATTCCAGGCATAAACCCAATACCCGCCAGAAAGACTTAAGAAAACAATCCTTGAGAACACAAAAGACGTTGTTTACCAAAGAAAGATTTTTATAATGCCGCCACTGCATTTTATTAGTGAGGGACGAGGCGTGAAGAGGAGACAGGCTACAGAAGATTTCTGTGCTCATTTAAACTGAATGCTCAAACACTCTGGGTCTGAAACGTTTCAAAACTGGAAGTAAATTCTTTGAGACAATCTGGTTTTCTAGGGCTCTTTTATGGAAGTCACATTCGAATAGTTTTAGAAATCAAAATGGAATCTCACAGAACCTATTAAGAGTTTGTCTCCTTTGGAACCAGTTATTCCCTTGCTGGGACTCTATCCTAAAGAAACATCAGGAATGCCAGCAAAGATGCATGAATAAGGATGTTAATCCCAGCACTACTTATAGTCAAAAAAACAAACAAAAAGAAAACAAGCTAAATGGTCTACAGCAAGAAAATGTACACAACTATTAGAAGAGATAGTCACAAAGCGTTCGATACCAAGGATGAATGTTTATGCTGTGATGCTAAGAGAGATAGAAAATTATGTATGAAATCTATGTAAAGATACACATAGAAAACACAGCAAGGAAACAGACCAACAGAGCCATATGCCATTTTCCTTCTTCTCTTTTTCTTTCCTGTAACTTAAAATTTTTCTAAAATGAACCCACATTACTTTTTAAATGGATTAAATTAAGCCACACACAAAAGACAGAAGTGACTCTACTGACTAATTTTAGGCTCGTGGGCTGGTAGGTAGGAGAGGGGATGGGCGTGAATAAAGCTAAGCGTTTTCTGGGTTGTGGGGCAGAGAGAATCCCCTCACTCTTTGGTATCTTTAAGGATGTGAGCCCTGTAGAGAAATAAAAACCGTCTGCAGAACAATTAGCACACAAAGGAAGCTTAATAACATGGAACAGACGACCTCGTCAGTTCACTCAACATTAGTATGTGCCAGGCTCTAGTGGAAATGGCAAACCTTATATTCTAGTTTATTAAAAAAAAACAAGGCTGTGCTTTGTCCCCATCATATCTGACAAGTAGCACATTGATTCCTTCCATTTTCCTTCTATTTTTCTCATAAAGGCAAGAAAGAAGAAGAAAGAGAAGGAGCAGGCTTGGTGCCTGTGGCTCAACCGGCTAAGGTGCCAGCCATGTACACCTGAGCTGGCGGGTTCGAATCCAGCCCAGGCCCGCCAAATAACAATGACGGCTGCAACCAAAAAATAGCTGGGTGTTGAGGTGGGCAACTGTAGTCCCAGCTACTTGGGAGGCAGGAGACGCGCTTGAGCCCAGGAATTGGAGGTTGCTGTGAGCTGTGATGCCATGGCACTCTACCCAGGGTGACAGCTTGAGGCTCTGTCTAAAAAAAAAAAAAAAAAAAAAGAAAGAGAAGGAGCAGAAAAAGGAGAGAGAGGAGGAGGCAGCGGAGAAGGAGGAGGAAAAGGAGGAAGAGGAGGAGGAACAAACACACAAGTTGAGATTTGCAATGGACATCAGGAAAGAACATATTGGAAGCAGTCTGAGGACCTTCAACCGACTCTGCTCGGAGTGTTTGTTCATTAGCACCAGCTCTGGGAAAGATGCAGCCAGGCAGGTCTCAAAGTAAGGTTTGCAATTTCTCCTGTCTGTTCTGAAAGTTTTTGACTGATGGGTGGTCTTGCCACAATTATTAGTAAACAACTATTAATCACTTCATTCAATAAATACCTGCTATGTGTGACACTCTCTTAGGACCTGGGGGTTAGAATCAAACACAGTCCTTGCACTAGCGGTACTTACATTCTAGTGCAGGGGACAAGCAATAAACAAATGAAACCATAAACTAAAGAGAAATATAAACTAATGTTATTCAAGTCATGATCACGGCTATGGAAAAAATAAATAAAACAGACTAAGGGACTAGAGTAACAGAAGGTTCTTTTCTAGATAGAGAATTAAGAAAAGCTCCCCGAAGGAGGTGACATTTGAGCAGGGAACTGAATAAACTGATTGAATGATAGAAGTTTCTGGAGTAGGGTTCTATGTTGAAAAAGCAAGTGCAAAGGCCCTGAGGCCAGAGTGTGGCCAGAAAAGCAATCTGGCTGGAGCACTATGAGCAAAGAGGAGAGAAGATAGACATGGAAGTCAGAGATGTAGCTAGTGGGAAGATCATGTAGGGTCTTGCAGGGCATGGTAAAGACCTCTGATTTTGCTCTAATAGTGATGAGAGGCCACCGGATGGCTTTGAGCTGGCGAGTAAACTGACCTGATTTAAAGGTCCATCTGGCTACCACGTGGGGAAAAGGAGTGTAAACACAAATGTGGGCTAAGAAGCCGTTGCAGAAATCCAGTGACTGAGGATGGTGGGCGTGGTGAAAAGCAGTAGGATCCAAGGCATAGTTTGAAGATGGAGCTCATGACGGAATGCCGGCAAAGCAAAAAACGAACTCGAGGTAGGTTCCAAGGTCTTTGGGCATGAGAAACTGAATAAATGCTGGTGCTGTTTCTCGGTTTAGTGATAGGGGAATTCTGGGGGAGGGGTGGGTGTTTTGTTTTGAGGGGACATAGCAGATGCTGTTGGTTCGCAGCCCGTATCCCTCCAGCCTTCCGGCATCAGCGCCGAATGGTTGACTTTCAACTACCCCACCTGCATCTCTTCGCCTGAAGGCTTTCTCCCAAGCTGCAGAAAACCACTCTGCCCGTGTGCCCAGCACAGCTCATTGGAGCAGCCGTCCAGCACTGATATTCAGAAGTTAGTGGATAAATACCCTAAATGGTGTACAAATACCCCAGCTCCCTTCCCGGGGCGGGAGTGGGGAAACACTGGGCAAGTCTGACATTTCCCAGGGTTCATAGTGCGACTAAGCGCCAGTTCCCCACCGAGGTGCCTGGCTTGATGGCGTATCCTTCACTGGCCTTTCTCCCTTGCCAGGTCATCCTTCCCAATTCCCTACACCACGGGTTCCTACACATTCCAAATAAGTTACTTACCCTTGAATCTAAACTAAGATGGGAAATCTAGAACAACTCCCAGTTCTTCATACTGCATTCTTCTTTTCATCTACTGCTCATCTGGCCTTTTGGTCATTCTTTCTCACCGCCTCCATCAGAGCAGTAAGAAGCAGC
Organism: Perodicticus potto; assembly: GCA_963574655.1. Lineage (NCBI taxonomy): Eukaryota > Metazoa > Chordata > Mammalia > Primates > Lorisidae > Perodicticus > Perodicticus potto. The sequence goes on from CAUYRH010080927.1 coordinate 9,991, forward strand.
AAGATAATTAGCGAACCTTGATCATATACGGTCGGAACCAAATGGAGTAATTTTAGTAAACCAGATTGCCAGCTGACCTCCCCATCCCAATCCCTGGGCCCACTAATAATCAGCTTCCTTTTCTTTTTCAACCACTCAAGTGCAGCTGTCCCACCTTGCTTTCCTATTTTCAAAACCAGCAAAGAAAAGAAAGAACAATGATCTGGGAAAACCCAGAAATCTGTCAAATGAAAGAAACAGGAGAATGAAGGACCCTTCTGTCCCCTCCTTCACTACACAGTTCAGCAGATGCCCGGAGACAGCAAGGCCACAAATGATTAGCAGCCACATCAGATGCTATTTATGAAGCATTGACTCTATGAGGAATTAAATCTCTCGTCAAAAGCCGGGGATAGAGAGACCTGACTTGCCCTGTGCCATATCTCTTAAGGAAGCAAGCTTGTTGATACAGTAGTATTTTATATGTCACAAATGATTCAGATTCATCACTTTCTGTTTTCCTTCTGTTGCTATGGATTGACTATGGTGTCTTAAAAAAAAAAGCAAAGCTGCACAAAGATCTTTTGGTTTGAGCGACCAAAAAAAATTGCTTGGTACAAATGAACTGCTGTCAACATCCATCAGGCACTATGTAAACATGATCATCCTTTCCACAAATGAGAAGATAACAGGTGCACAGGCACATTGGCAGGGAGGATGCTGGAATCTGAACCCCTAGCGTATCAAGGGGTGCTGAGTCTGGGCACAGGCTCTGGAATCTGATCTGGGATCAAACCCCTGGTTAGCCATTTACTGAATGTTGCCTTTGGGCATATTGTTTACCCTCTTTGAGCCTTGGTTTCCTCATGAGCTTAGGGGAGATAGTATACCCACTCATAGGGGGCTAAGATGAGTAAGGGCTAGTGATGAGCAAAATAGGCATTCCAGCCACAATAGTTCCCATCTCTAGTCAGCTGAAGGCAACCTAGAAAATCCAACCTAGCTCATTAAAGGCCTGAGAAAAAGTGGCTCAGTGATTCTTGAGGCACAAGGAATTATCACTGAGAAAAGAAAGGAAAATATCCAGGATGAAAGGTTCTTCCCTAGGCCCTTTCCAAAGGCCCCCCATGCTGCAGCATGCAAGCTTCCTCAACTCCTACATCCTCAGCACTGATCACAGGGGCTGGTACATAGTAGCGTAGCAGGCTTGGTGCTGTAGAGATAGACAGGCCTGGCTCAAGTTCACATTTTGCCACTTGCTTCCGAACAACTTCCTTCCTTGAGCTTCCTTATCTTGAGCCTTGAGTATCCTTCCCTGTGAAAAGGCTAATGATATCTACTTTGAGGTGTTATGAATATGACCTGAGAAAAGAGATGTGGAGCTTAATACAGTGCCTGGCACACTGCAGATACTCAAAACCGTTGCCCTTTGTTCATATATAATGAATAAACTCACGGATAAAAATAACTCCATTCAATTAACAATTCACGCTCTCCACACACAAAATAAAAACATGCAATATCACATTTTCCTTTCGGTATATCAAGATGTAGCCCCAGATATTCTTATAACGGCAAAGGTTTTTCCAGTCTGATTCTGTGTAGCATAATCATTGCAAGCTCTGATCTGTAATTGGGATGCAGTGTGCCTACCCTCACCTCCATCCCAACACACGTAAGGAAAGTCTGGTTACAAATCACGCCAAGGGAATCTCACTGCATCTCCCCCCAAATGTATATTAGTGCACATGACATTCTTCACTTTACAGTGGAAAAACAAGATGGACATCACCTTAACAACTGACCAAAGTGAAGATCACCAGTAAAAAGACATATTGACATCATGTCCCCCTGGTAGGACACACCGAGAAAGAAGGCACATTACTTGTGTGATTTTCTTTCAGAAACTTCAAAACCCCAGTATATATGTATAATCAAAGAGAAAAAAATCAGACAGACAAAACTGAGGAACAGACTACAAAATAACTGATCAGTACTCTTCAAAAGTGTCAAGGTCATGAAAGACAAGAAAATAATGAAACACTGTCACAGATTGGAGAAGATATAAAACCGAACGCAATGTGGCACTCTGAACTGGATCTGAATAAAGTTTGCTGTTCAGTTTTTAAAACTGCTGAGGGTAGTCTCATGGGAGGGGGGGGGAATATTGATAAAATATCCAACCAAAAGGTTCATGGAAGGCAGAAGGCTAATCCCAGGAATTTGGCTGAACAATTGGGAGGTGAGGAAGATTTATGAAAGGATTAAAGTCTAAGCTCCATGGTGCTTCTTTTTCATTTCTTAAACCTGAGCCCCAATGGCATTTTCTCTTCCTCATCCCTATCCCCTCAAATCCAACCTAGAGTGAGAGGATAAATCTGAGCCACTTCACCAGATTTTCACAGAAGCATAATTTGCTCCTGATATTTTCATCATTTTCAATATAAATATCAGGTGGCATAAAATTAGATAGCTTATTAGACATGATATGTCATGTAAGTGGAACTTACAAATTGGGGTGTAGCTCTTGATTCTAAAATGCAGGCCCCTTGCTCCTCAGGAACAAGGGGATCCCACATGTGCAATTTAGGTTAAGTTTTGAGTTTAGAAGTTGTACAGGAGCCCAAGTACAACTTCATATTGGAGGAGAACTGGATCCCAGGAAGGGAAAGTTACTCAGGTTCACATACTTGACACAACCACTGCAACTATGCTGCTTCCTTCCAGTTGCTATTATAGACTACAGCATTATTGTTTTGACCAAGAACAAGACCAGCCCACAAGTGTTACCCAGCACAGACACGTGCTGCTAGACCTCTGCATTACTCTTCAACACTGAAGCCTCAGCATAAGTACCAGGAAATGTGTTCTATAAGATGCAGGTACTAAGCGAATGTTGAGAGACCAGATTCTTCAAGCTGGAATGTGTGAGTCTAGGTGTACAGCTATGGCCTGAATAGGTATAAGACTTCCAGAACCTATCTCTGGAGTTGTTCTCTATCATTTCCATTTTCCTTAGCCATTCCTCTCTTGTCCACTCCATGTTTTCCCTGCCTCTCTCCACTACGTCTTTGCCCACATCTTGTGCCTCCAGGTCCATCATAAGAAGCATTTGATCCCCTGACCTCCCCTAGCCTTCCTGTTTCAGGGTACTTGAGATGAGATAGTAACAGCTTTGGGGCTCACAGAATCCATTCATTCATGCACATATACATTCAAACATTCATACATCAGAGACTATTGGGAACTCTGGGGATACAGTAACACACAAGATAGATAAGATATTTACTTTTGTGGAGCTTACATATTAGTGGAAGGAGACAGTCAATACACAAATGAATAAAGATACAATGAAAGATACTATCTTATTCACACAAGATAGTAGTAATGATGGGTGCTGTGATGAAACTAAACCAGGATCATGTTATTGGGAGTAACAGGAGGTTACTTACTTTAGCTTGGGTGGTCAAGGAAGGGACTATTTGAAGAGATAGCATTAAAGTTTAGGCCTAAACAAGAGAAGGCCAGTCATTTAGGTTGAAGACAGAAAGATAGTATACCTGGATCGTAGTGTGTGGAGAGGTAGAGAGCAGAGATTGAGTTCAGATCATGTAGGGCCTTGTAGGGTATAGTAATTAGCATGGGAAGATATTGGATAGTGCTAGACAGAGGAATGATACAACATAATCTAATTTATGTTTTAAACAAATATTCGGGCTGCCGCTCTGTGGTGCATGGGCTGAGATGGCAGAAATGGATCACAAGATTAGAAGCAGACCTAACTAAGAGGGTGTTGCAGTTAACCAGGTAAAGGATGATGGTGCCTGAGTTAGAGTGGTAGAGATGAGAACATGAAGTAATTTAGGATATGCTTTAGAAGAAATGCAAATAGAACTTGATGGGTGAGCTGTGGGGAATGAAGACAAGAGGGAATCAAGACTATTCCCAGGTTATGTCCTAGGCACCCTGATGATGTACCACTAGTTGAAGTAAGGAACCCTGGGAGAGGATTCGGGAGAAGACATGCTAGGTTTGAGAAATTTATTAATGAACTGGCTGAAGCCCCTATCTCATATTTTATAAGTATCACCAGACAAAGAACTATGAGATGACCAACTTTGCCTTCCTTTTCAATTCATTGTTAAACAGGAATAAAGTGAAAGACAACTAAATAAAATATTCATTCTTTTGTAAAACACTCTTACATTCAGAGGTTTGGTAGTAGAGACACATCTTGCTAGGCAGGCAGAAGTAGCCAGTCAATCACGATGTCCCACCATGCAACGGTTCAGGGGGCAAACTAATTAAAAATTTAATCCCATGATTTTCATCTTAATCTCTTTTTCCCATTAGCTTTGATCAATGCCCACAAATACAAGTTAGCAGAACTTTTCATTTAGATAAATGACTGAGTGGGGTACCTAATTAGTCTTTTATGAACCAATGGATAACTCAAACTTATACGCTAATTATTTAAAAACCACACACTAATTTTCAAAGCATTGTATTAATAAAAAAAAGCTGTATTTCTATTACCTAACACACGAACTTAGAGGACACTCCTCCCTGCCACCTCCCCCTTCTGTCCCTCCCTCCCCTGGTCCGGTTCAGACGCCTGTTACATAGATGGCCCTTTCTTTCCTCCCATTTCACCAAAACACCACAGGAGGGAGAGCCTCGGAGTCACTCTGTCAGGTTACCCGGAGGCGATCTGAGGAGAGAATAAGGAAGAGGACCAGGGAGACACGTGCAAGAAACTTCCTCATATTCTTAGCTTCCAGGTGTCCAAGGCAACCGGCAGGGAAGTGACCTAGCTTACACTGGAAGCGGAAGTTTTCCATTGGTCTAGGTGGCCGCCATGTTGTGTGTGGCAAATGGGGAATTCCTGGCACCGTGCTGAGGTGCTGTGTGGTCCAAATTTCCTTTTTCCTTTCCTCCATTCGTTTAGTGACCAAATGAATGTTTATTAGTGACTCCATCTGTTCTATGCCAGAATCCAGCGAACGGGGTGGACCAACGTCCAAACTCCCTAGTGGAGGACATTGAAGGATTAACCACACAGCAAGTTGAGGGTTTCAAGCACCAAACCCAGGGAGCACTCAGCACTGTGCATTGAGCACGTGGGTCCACTAGTCTGAGACGTCTTGGAGGCTTGTTTTACTTTGGTTAATTGGACTAGGGCTGCAGCTGGAGGGAGCAATGGGGAGATAGTTGGGAGATAGGTGGTGGTGGATTGCTGTGTGGAATGTGCAGAGTTGGGTGAGAAGAGAGCAAGAACTTGGCAGAGATCCCTAGTGGAGAGAATACACTTTGGGACAGAGACTTAGTACAAAGCTTCAAAAGCTCTTTTACTGAAAGAAGAGAAGAGAAGGAGCAGGCAGCTTGAGAGAAAATGGGGACAATGTGGCATTGGTATGAGCAAGGGCATAGCACCTCAAGGGGACTGGTCAACTGAGTTGTTTCTGTTGAGAAATTAGTGGGATGGAGACTGAGATATGTCATGACTAACCAGGCACTGCCATTAGCTAGAGCAGGTTTATCGGAATAGTGGGGAAAGGCTTGGTGAGGGTGATTTGAGGAATAAATGAGGGTAATAAGTGAGAAAATGGGGACAAATGGGTAGAGACAAACCTTCCCAGAAGTGGCCTCTGAAGAAATGAGAGTGTTGCTGGTTGGAAATGTTAGTGTTTTAAACTATTATTTTTTAAGATTGGAGAGACATCAGGAGGAATGATCAACTTTCACCTTATTTCATTTTATTGAGGCATTTTTAGTAAACTGAGCTAGCATTTTGCTCCTGGTATAGTGTCTTGGCAGGCAGATTGAGATGGTCTAAACCTTGCTGATCATCTTTTCTCCTCTCCCAGATTTGTTTTCCATTTCTTTCTGAAGGGCAATGGGATGCTGACCCTATTCCATAGGGAAATGTCCGTTCTGAATGTGGAACCAGAGACCAACTGTTAAAAATACATTGGGACTTCTGCTTCCAGGAAAATGGAGTAAATATACTTTCCCCTCTATCCCACACAAAGTAAAACTAAAAACTCAGGTCATCATAGATAAAAGAAACATAAGACTTTAAAAGGTGGAGAAAGGTAAAATGAGTAGGAACTTTGGGACCCAAGCAGTACCATGGATGCAAATACCTTGGGTTTTCTATATGCATCATATATTCCAGACCTGGAGCTAAAAAAGCCAGTGGCCCAGAAATGCCAAGAGTTGTGGGGGTGGGGGGGAAGAAATCTGATCTCTGTAGTTAAAGGAACAGGAAAAGGGAAACCTAGAAGACAGAAAACTCTTGTATAGTAACTGTTCTACACTGGCCAGATACCACTCACAAAACAAAAGTAGTGCCCACTACACCTGCTAATATGTTTCTAAATGTTTATAGAGGAAATAGTTAGGACAATTATAAGTGGAAGAAGGTAAATGCATTTCACTCAAACTGGTAAGAAGATACCACCAGTAGAATGTGGTGTCATTTTCACATGTATTAAGTTATATCATTATGTATATATTAAAACACCTACAATAACCAATAAAAAGGATAAACAGACCTCAAAAACACTGTTGATAAAAGTAATTTAGAGGAATGCAAAGAAAAAATCCCAAATGACAGACAAAAACAAACAAAAACCACTAAATGGCAGACTTTAGTTATTTTTTATATCTAACATATCAATAATTACATTAAATGTAAGTGGCCTAATTATGCCAATTAAAACACTGGTAATAAAGTCAGTCTCTGGTAATAGGATAATGATATTATCCACGACTTTTTGATTTTTGTTTCCCATCACCCCTGGACCCTGAGACTCTTGATCAAGTACGGCAAATTTGACTGAGGATGGCTTGTGCCAAATCAGAAAACAAAGTTGGAGTTTTATGTTTAAGATACATGGTTAGCTCACAAAATGGATTTTCTCAATTTATCAATTAAAATTCCTTTTGAGTTGTTGGGAGGGTAGCTGAAAAAACATGACCTACTTACATACTATTTGTAAGAAACTCACTTTAAATATAACAATATAGGAAGGTTGAAAGTAAAAGGATGTAAAACACTATGTCATGAAGACAGGTGGGACATGGTAAATGATGAAAAGGTCAATCCACCAAGAAGAAATAACAATCCTAAATTTGAATGCACCAAAAAATAGCTACAAAATTTATGAAGGAAAAAAGTGAAAGGACAAATAGACAAATCCACATGCTTCTCTCAATTGATGGCACAACAAATAGAAAATCAACAAGAGTATAGAAGAATTCAAGACCACCAATCCACAGAATCCAATCAGCATTTGTAGAACATTTCACTTAGCAGAATGTACATTCTTTCTAAATGCTCATGAAGCATACACCAAAATATCCTAACCATAATAAATAGCTTTAACAAATTTAGAGAGCTAAAATCATGCTGAGTGTGTTCTCTGATCATTATGGAGTCAAACTAAACAGCAGTTAACAGAAAGACAAGCTCTCCAAACACTTGGGAACTAAGCAACACCCTTCTAAAGATTTCAAGAGCCAAATGGGAAGTCTTAAGGGACTTAAGGGAAACTTAAGACTTAAAGGGTATATTGAGGGTGGTGCCTGTGGCTCAAAGGAGTAGGGTGCCGGCCCCATATGCCGGAGGTGGCGGGTTCAAACCTAGCCCTGACTAAAAACTGCAAAAGAATATATTAAACTGAATGAAAATAAAAATAAGCCTATCAAAATAGGCAGAGTTAGGCAACGTGGAGGGAAAATTAAAGCACATTAGAAAATAGGAAAACTCTAATTAATAATCTTAGCTCCCACCTAAACATCCTAGAAAAAGAAGAGCAAACTAAAGCCATCACAAGCAGAAGGAAAGGAATAACGAAGAGCAAAATCAATGAAATAGAAAACAGAAAAACTAGAAAAGCAACTAAAAATACTGGTTTTTAAAAAAGTTTCTTTTTTAAAAAGGACAAACCTCTAGCAAGACTAACAAGAAAAGCAGATACAAATTACCAATATTAAGAACGTACCAGAGGCCAGGCACAGAGGGCTCACACCTGTAAGCCTAGCACTCTGGGAGGCCAAGGCAGAGCTCCCTGAGCTCAGGAGTTGGAGACCAGCTTGAGCAAGAGTGAGACCTAATCTCTAAAAATATCCAGGCATTGTGGTAGGTGCCTGTAGTTTCAGCTACTCGGGAGGCTGAGGCAAGAGGATCACTTGAACCCCAGAGCCTGAGGTTGCTGTGAGCTATGACTGCATAGCACTTTACTAAGGGCAACAAAATGAGATTCTGCCTCAAAAAAAAAAAAAAAAAAAAGAATATAACAGGATAGTACTACAGGTTCTCCAGCATAAAAAAGAGAATAAGGAATACAGTTAATACAGTTGATGACCTTAAAAAGAATGAAGGCACAGACTCTAGAGTCAGGCTGCCTGGGTTAAAATCCTTGCCCTTGTGCTCACCAGAGTGTGCCTTAATTTCTTTATATTTAAAATGGGGACTTCAATGATAACTCTTTCCATGTCTCTAGGGTGACTGTGAGAAATACGTTCATCAATCCGTTGAAGCACGTGAAAGAGTGTTACTCTAAGAGCAAGCTGCCGTTATTACCATTTACCAGTCATCTTTCAGGAATCTGGGAGTGAGTTCATGTAAAAAGATCTCTGCTCCCAAAATAAGTGTGACCTGAGATCAACTTTGGCCTTATTGGGCAAATTAAAGTGGGTAGTGGATAAACGAATTGTGGTATATCCATGCAGCGGAATAGTACTCAGTAATAAGAAGGAACAGACTACTGATGTGCTCACTGATGTGAATAGATCTCAAAATAATTATGCTGAGTGAAAGAAAAACCACAGGAAGAGCATGCACCGTATGGATCCAATTGTAAACAATTCTGTGAAGTTCAAACTCATCCAGGAGGAGAGAGATCAAATTGTGATCGCCTGGGAATGGGGGATGGGGAAAAGGAGGATGAAGAAATTACAGAAAGGCATGAGGAAGCATTTGCCGTGACAGGTGATGTGTTCATTATCTTAATTGTGGTGATGGTTTCTTGAGTGGATGCTTATGTCAAAACTTATCAAATTGTACATTTTTAATGCTCAGCTTATTAGATAGGTTATTTAAGTAAAACTTGAAAAACCCCTCTCTTGAGCTTCATCCAGTCTTAACCCTCCCCATGAGTATTTGTTTCAGATTTCCCCCTCTCCTGCCCCACACCTACAACCCTCCCAAACCATTTCCATCCATTTCCTAGATGTAAGCACTAGGCAAATGAATTTGGTGTTTATCCTTGTCATGCATTATTTTCTATATCACTGCACAAGTTCTTTATGAACATTATACAACATTGTTTCGCATTAATATTTTTCATAAATGGAGTATTTGTCATTTCGTGATTTATTTGTTCAACATTATGTAAATTATGTAACTTTAATAAAATTTTGAGGCAGGTATTAACATTTTACACATGGAAAAACTGAGGTTCACCATGATTAGGTGAACCATCTCTTGCTAAAGGTGAGTGACAAAGCCAGGATGGAACCGGATCTGACCTAGGTCAAAGCCAGAGCTTCGGAAATTTACCACAAGTACTTTTGGGGCTGGGACATTTTCACCTGAGACTCCCTTGGGTGTGCTTCCTGGGACTTTCACAAGCAGCACCCTTATGGGCTTCCGTCTCTTCTGGACAGTCCTGGTCTTCTTGGCTTTCAAGGTCTCTCCTCACGATATTCACCTACCCACTGTGCCAGGATCAAAGCCTAGCACCCCGATGCCCTGCCTTGCTCCTTCTATTTGGTTCTCTCTGCCCTAACCAACTCTCACCCACCTCTTCTTGTCTAAATAGGAGTTCTTATCCTTTTTCTTGCCAGCGACCCCTTTGGCAGGCTGGGAAGCCTAGAGGCACCTCAGAATAATACTTTTAAATGCAGAAGATACCTAAGATTACAGTTTTATTGAAATACCATCATCAAAATATTTGTAAATGGAGATAGAGTAATATATGCTTTTTTGTTAATGCCTCACATTATTAGTTCTAGCAATAATAACCAATTTTGACATGCAGGTGAAAAAGAACTTGACTTCAATGTATCTGTAACAACTATAATATGACATGAAAATGCCTGTGATCTCTATTAATGACAATAAGGACTGAATGTTATTCTATTTCGAAATGCTAAATTTCAGTTAGAAGTTAGCAAACATAAATATGGTTTTTCCAATTCAAGTTCACAGACCCATAAATTGCTTCCACAAACACATTAAGGGTCTATGGACTTCCTAGGATTAAATTCCCTGGACTAGCACCTTCCCAGAGACAAGAACCACAAAGCAAAAGGAATTGGAAGCAGCATGTTTGGGGGATGGACAGAAAGCTGTTTGGTCCCAGGGGCTCTGTATTTCCTGCTAACAACAATCATCTCTCCATTTCCCTGATCAGCAGCTGCCTTGAAGCCTCATATGCTGTTTAACTTACAGGGAACTTCAAAAACAGATGCCTGGCAAGAATAACTCTTAACTCTTAGATTTAGGTCAGAGCATGATATCAAAGGGCTGATCAAAGCTTTGCAAATTTCCAATTTTCAGTGATAGAGTCTAATTCTTCAGGGCATTTGTTACAGACACATTTTTCTAAAGAAAATTAGTTTATGGCTTAATGCGAAAGTAACCTCTCCGCAGATTCTGCCTGCTTTACCAAAGCCCCCAGCAGGGGCCTTCAGGTTCCTGGCCTCAAAGAACGCCCTTGCAGCCTGCTAGGAGCCTGTGGGATCTGTTTTAGAAAGGTCAAGCACTAGATTTTGTCATCCGTGAGGCTTACCGTGTTTGCAACCCTGCTCTCTGTTTCCCTACGGCTCAATTACTGATGATTCCTTCCAGGGTGGCAAGGCCCAAGGCCTTCTCTCTGTCTCATTATTTTATATGTTATAAAATTCTAGCCTTTTAAGTTAAAAGTAAATTTTACTGCTTTGGAGAGGAGTAAGGGAGGAAGCAGTCTCATTCTTGGAAGGAAAAAAAAATCCTCCAACATGTTTTTTCCAATTTATACTGCATTCGAAGTAGGTGATAATTTCAGTTGTTTCAGATCTTTGCTAGCATTGGCTATTTTCCATCATTTTCATTTCAGCCATTATCTTTTAATTTACATTTAATGTGTTTATTGGCAAGTTGGACATCCCCTTTTCTAAAATACCTATTCACATATTTTTCTATTGAGTTGTATTTTTTTCCTTATAGATTTGCAGGAATTTGTTATATTCTCTCTCTCTCTACGTATACATACACGTGGATATAAGTCTGTGTTGAGGAATATGAATTGCAAATCTCTTTTCTAAATCTGTGCTTTGCCTTTTTACTCTCTGAAGAGTGTCTTTGATGAATAAAACATCGAATTTTAATAAAGTCAAACTTACATTGTTCTCCTTTGTGTTTGGTGCTGTTGTTAAAAAATTAAAAATAATTGGGGCAAGCTCACTGAAATTAAAATGCACTGATGCAGTGTTTGTTCTGCTTGGTCCGCCCTGTGGAGGGCTTGTGGTCACAGGCCCGACCTGTGTGCCCCTGGGAAGGCACGAGGTTTAGAGTGGCCCCGTCCAGCCAAAATGGGGTGCCAGAAACCATGTGTAATTTGAAATTTTCTAGTAGCCACAGTTAAGAAAAAAGTAACTGGTAAAATTAACTTCAATGGCATATTTTATTTAATCAAATATATCCCAGTGCCCAGGTCATTTCCTTATTTAAAAATTTACCTTGTTTTCATTTTTAAATTTAACTTTAGATTTTAGTCACACAAGCCATGTACAAGGGCTTAGTAGCCACCTCTCTCCGGTGGCTATCACAGTGGACGGTACAGATTTAGAGACTGACAATGAGCTTTGGGGACAAATGACCTAGGTTCCAAAGCGGCTCTGTCACTTAATGACAATAGCAAGCATCTCCGGGCTCCTCCTTCCTCACCAGGCTCTGAGTACCTAAGGCAAGTTCAAGTCCTGGACATCCCTTGTCTCATTTAATCCTTCCCAAACAGTATAAGGTAGTTAAAATTCTTGCCACCACTGGTGGTTAATTGTATGTGTCAATTTGGGAGGCTGCGCCACTATACAATTCATCCATGTAACACAAACCTAAATCTAATGTACCCCCTAAATCTATTACAATTTTAGAAATAAAAAGAAAAGCAAAACTTGATAGGCAGTGGTCCCCAATTGCTTGGTCAAACACCATTCCACATGTCATTGTGAAGTTCCTATTTAGATATGATTAAACTTCAAGTAAAGCATGCTACCCTCTGTAATACAAGTTCAGTTATGAACTCAATCAGAGGAAGGCATTAAAAGAAAAGACTGGAATTATCCAAAGAGGAAGGAATTCTGTCTCCTAACCACTGTCAGATACAAGATTATAACACTACCTTTTGCTGGAGTTTCCAGACTGTCAGCCAGCACTGCAAGTTTTGCATTTTTCAGTCCCCGTGATTGTACGAGCCAATTCCTCAAAATAAAATCAATTTCTCTCTCTCTCTACACACACACACACACACACACCCCTACCTAGTTCTGCCTCTGTGGAGAACCCCGCCTAATGCACCACTTGTCCCAATTTCCTCCAGTGGGGAAACCAAGGCAGCCTGGCTCCAGAGCTCATGCTCTTTACCTTTCTTCTGCCTCTAGTCATGTGGAAAACTGCTTCACTTCTTTAGCAAAGCAAAATGAATAATAGTACCTACCTGATGGGGTTGTTGTGAGGATTATTTGGGATAATATAAAGCACCTGGCATGTGGTGCTTTTTCCACACTCAGTGAAAATTAGTATTATTTACTGATGTCTTCCACCCTAAAGCACGCTAAGCAGAGCTTATTACTGCTTGCCCTGCAGACATCGAGGAATTTTTAAAAAGGAAGGACAACATTTAGAAAAGTCTATTCTATCAGACTTATTGATGATTTTTATTACAGGCACTTTAAGAATATGTTTTCTGCCACACCCCACATCAGTAGAAATGGCTGGGGGTTTTTTTAGGGACAGAGTCTCACTTTGTCACCCTCGGCAGAGTGCCATGGCGTCACACAGCTCACAGCAACCTCCAGCTCTCCGGCTTAGGTGATTCTCTTGCCTCAGCCTCCCGAGTAGCTGGGACTACAGGCGCCCACCACAACGCCCGGCTATTTTTTTGTTGCAGTTTGGCAGGGGTTGAGTTTGAACCTGCCGCCCTCAGTATATGGGGCAAGCGCCCTACTCACTGAGCTACAGGCGCCGCCCCGAAATGGCTGTTTCTAAGTGAGTCCCTACCGCGTGCTCTGCGCTTGAATTCCATCATCTGGTAACATCTCCGCGTGAATCCTACTGGGGAGGTGTTGTCATTTCCCAGTTTACAGACAGGAGACCGAGGCTGTGGGTGACTCAGAAACTCACCCAGCTTCTAAGTGACACTCCCTCAGGGAAATAACTTCCCCTTACCTTCCTATTATCAATCCATCAGGTTATTTGTTTTCTGTAATAATCCTTTACAAAGCGGCTTGTAAGTGAATTGAAATTAACATCAAGTCTTTGTAGGGAAATTGAAAACTTAATCATTCCCTTCTTCTCCCTCATTTTTATCTGCTGCTGGATGCACACATTTGTAATTCAGCTCTGAAACTGTCATATAATCTTATAATGTTTTTTTTTTCCTTTTGCAATTTTGTGCAGGTAATCCCTAAAGGAGATTTTTCATATATTGTGTGTGATTAAAATTGAATGTAGCTTTAAAAAAAAGAAAAAGAATTAATAACTGAGGAGCCTTGTGTTCCTTGAAAATATTTGTGGTTAAATAAAAAGAGACTTTAGAATGTCAATACATTTCACTGTGTTTGCTTTCCCCTTCTCTGTTCTTGTATTCTACCCATACATTTCAAATTGCTGTAATCCATGGATTAATTTTTAGGTATTTCTTTGAGTTATGTTCATAAATGTCAGGTCTTATAGAAAGATTATTTTTGCATGTTTTAATACACTTTTCTCCTTTTTTTGATGTCAGGGATGAATAAATCGGGTTTAATATGCCTTTCATTTGTGAGGCTTAACAAAGAAACTATTCTAAGGCTAAACCAAACCTCCTTCTGTTTTTCAATGATTATCTTTTTCTTTCAAAATGAACCACGCCTTCCAATCTGAGGATCTGAAAGAAGTCAGTCTAGCAAACAGTCAGAAATCAAAGCTTTAGGGGGTGAGCTCAGATTGTGTGTAAGTGTTCCTTCATTTTCATACACACACTTCTGAGAATCGCCTTCCCTAAGCTAGTTACGTTGGATATTGAAGGGAGACTGTGTATTCTCGAGGGGGCAATTCTGTCATGTTTATTAGGAGGTTGTCTCTTACAATAGTTATTTTCCACGTGGCCTTTTACCTCTAAGCCTTGGTGCTTCTACATCCACGGCTTTTGCTTGGCATGGTTACAGTGAGATGGTTTAAATAATTTAGACGCTAATTTATGTTGGAATGGATAGCTTCATAAGTGGACCATTAATACCTATATTTCAAGGAAAATGCCGTGTAATGACGGAGGGTGTTATTAAATGGCACACTCCCTGAGATATTGTTCTTCTTTCTTTTCATGATCTCTTACCTTTCTGTCATTTTCATGAACAATTCTTTGCCCTGTCTCTTGAAGAGCTAACAGAAGATAAGAGCAGAACTGCAGAGAGTGTGCTTGGAAAAGTCTAGATTTATTATGTTAAAATTACAGTCTATGCATATTTATTAAGTTCCTATTATATGCAAAGCTTTGTTCTAGACCCTGTGTATAAAGATCAGCTTCATCCTCTTAAATATTCATCCCCGAAGTATAATTTATTACTACTTTTCCTGAAGTTAGTTAAGCAATGTGCATCAAAGCCTTAAAAATATGCATATCCTTTGATCAAGTAAATCTATCTTTAGAAATATAACCTAGGGGTGCGGTGGCTCAGGCCCGTAATCCCAGCATTTTGGAAGGCCAAGGCAGGAGGATCTCTTGAGATCGGAAGTTTGAAAACAGCTTGGGCAACATAGCAAGACCCTATCTCTACAAAAAAAATTAAAAATTATCCTCAGCTCAGCGCCTGTGGCTCAACAGGCTAAGGCACCAGCCACGTACACCTGAGCTGGAGGGTTCGAATCCAGCCCAGGCCCACCAAACAACAATGACAGCTGCAACCAAAAAATGGCTGGGTGCTGTGGTGGGCACTGTAGTCCCAGCTACTTGGGAGGTGGAGGCAGGAGACTTTCTTGAGCCCAGGAATTGGAGGTTGCTGTGAGCTGTGTTGCCATGGCACTCTATCCAGGGTGACAGCTTGAGGCTCTGTCTCAAAAAAATAAAATAAAATAAAATAAAAATAACAAAAATTATCCAGACGCAGTGGCATGTCGTCCTAGTACTAGGGGAGGCTGAAGTGAGAGGATTGCTTCAGCTCAGGAGTTTGAGATTACAGCGAGCTGTGATAGCACCACTGCATTCTAGCCTGGGTGACAGAGAAAAACCATGGCTTTAAAAAACAAGAAAAGAAAAAAACTGTAACCTAGGTAAATAAATGAAGATGGGGGTAAACATGTACGCAAAAGGATGTTCATCAGTTGTTTAGAATAATGAAAATTGGAAAATAGCCTAAATGTCTGACAGTAAGGGATTGATAAATATGAAATTTTAGGTTATTGACATGAATGTTAATGATCCAATGGCATGTGAGAAAAAAAGTCATAGTGGGGTATGTGGCATATGAATTTCATTTTTGTAAATGAATAAATATATCGCACGCCTAGGAAAAAGCAGTATGGATAGCGAGTGAGCAAACATAAAGAGTGATTATCACTGGATAGTAGGATCATAGGTGTATTTTGATTTTCTTCTCTTTGCCTTCCTTGTCTACATTTTATAATTTTTCTGCAGAGACTAGATATTGCTCTTGATATCAAAACATCCTATAAAAGTCATTTTTAATAAAAAGTAAATTAGAGAGTTCATCCCTGGACCATTACAGGGCAGAAGGACACAGGCTGGTGGGCGTTCAGTGTCCATGGAGCCAGCCCCAGGAGCCGGGCTCTGCACCTTGCTGTGGCTCTCCGGCCTCCCTCATCCTAACCCTTCCTGCCCTGCCCGTAGCTTTATTTCCTCTCTTCAGAAAGCCATCCCTCCCTCTTGCTCAGTGCAAATTACAGAATAGCCAGCTCCACATCTGAGTTCATTTTTTTTCTTGCAATGAAAACTCCAGAACCCTAGCATCAGATTGTAGCTTCCTGGACCTGGTCTGAGGACAAAACCTCATCCTAATGAAAGGCAGTCCCTGAACCCCAGAAACTCAGAGGACATGGGGCACAGACAACGTCAACAACTCTGGAATTTAAGATCATGGCTCTCTGCCACCTGCAAGGCAACTCCCCTCCCAGCTCTTTAATCTGCACATGGTCGCAACTGACCTTTGTGCCTTACCTCACCCTACTTCCCATGCTGATAATAGAAATTGCTAACATTTATGGAGTTCTTTTTGGGTATCGATCACTATTATAAGCACTTTACATATCTTTTCTCCTATCATCCTCACAACTCTGTGAAATTGGTTTCTTATGATTCCTTTTTCAGGCGAAGAAATAGAGACACAGAAAGGTTATCTAATAACTTGCCCACTGTCACACTAGCTGGAAAATGGCCCAGCTAGAATGTCAACCCAGGCTGTGAGGCCCTGACCACTAGCCTGTCCTGCCCCATAAGCATCAGCCCTAGTAGGCTGCTTGCCATTCATGGAACAGGCCAGGCTGTTTCTCTCCTCTCAGGCTTTGCTGCACCTGTTCGTTCTTTCCCCCTCCAAACCCTTGGCAAACACCAGTCTTTGGGTCTCTTCAAGAATGTCATATCACTGGAATAATACAGCATGTAGCCATTTCACCTGGCTTCTTTCACTTAGTAATAGGCATTTAAGTAAGGTTCTTCCACGACTTTTCATGCCATGATAGCTCATTTTTTAGCATTGAATAAGACTTGGATGTACCCATTGTTTATCCATTCACTTACAGAACAGCATCAGTTGTTTCCAGGTTTGGGCAATCGTGAATAAAGCTACCATAAATATTTGTGTACAGGTTTTGTATGGACATAAATTTTTACCTCCTTTGGGTAAATACCAATGAGTGAGATTGCTGGATCATATGTAAGAGTTTTTTAGTTTTATAAGAAACCGCCAAACAGTTTTCCCAAGTGGCTGAATCATTTTGTATTCCCACCAACAATGTATGAGAGTTCCTGTTGCTCCACGTCCTCACCAGCATTTGGTGTTGTCAGTGTTTGGGATTTTAGCCGTCTGTGGAGAATGGTTCCTCATTGTTGTTTTACATTTGCAATTAATGTGCAGTGACACAGGATGATGAGCATCTTTTCATCTGCTTATTTACCATCTGTAGGTCTTCTTTGGTGAGGTGTTTGGCCAGATATTTTGCTTATTTTAAGTTGGATTATCTGTTCCCTTATTATTGCATTTTAAGACTTCTTGGTGTATTTTGGACACCAGTCCTCTATCTGATGTACTTTGCAACTGTTTTTTCCCAGTCTGTAGCTTGTCTTTTCATTCTCTTAACAGTGAAATTCCAATCTTATTGTCCATAAATACACTTTTATTGGAATACAGACATGCCAGTTCATTTGCAGATCGTGTGTGTCTAATTGCATGCCTATCAGCAGAGTTTCCACAGGGCCTGAGAGCCCGCAAAGCATAAAATATGCACTAGCTGTCCTTTTACAGATAAGTTTGCCGACCCTTGATTTAGGGCATCATCTCCATTCCGTCCTAATGAGGCTGTCATTCCCAGAAAAGCAATTCTCGTGGGTGACAATTACTGATCAAAAACTCCCTTCCGAGGTGATTGAGCTGAAGTGTCTCACTCTGGCCTGATTGGACACTTTTTTCCTGTTTTCATGGTTGCTCTTCCCCGGCTTAGTGTCAACTCCAGCTGGTCTTGCTCAAGTCCCTGCTGAGCGGAGAAAGCCCCGCTCGGGCGGGCTGAGCTGGGTCGGAGCTGTCTCGCCTGTGTGGTTCGCTGACCTTTCTCCTTCCTCCGTGGGAGGCCAGCCCAGCGCCTCTCTTTTTCCCACGCCCATCTCTGTAGCCGCATCTCCCCAGGACAGGGAGTTGATCGCCCCCTGGAGGCTATTTCTTGTCATCACAGGGACATCAACTCCAGAGTGTAGAACTAAAGAACATCGCCAGGTTTTTCCCTCCCAAGGGAGGTCAGGGGGTGAATCCTCCATTCCCCAGCCAGCAAGACCTCCTTTCCCTGGGGAGTTTGGGATTGAATTTCCCTCAAAGATTTGGCTGATCACACTTTGCTGATTTCTCACGTCCCATTTTCTATCCCTCCTCCCCCCCGACGGCAGTAATCAATTCCAGCTTGGAGTACGTGTGGGAGGACGAGAAAGGGGGACTGTGTCATTACATAGCTGCCAGTTTGGTTCCCCGCCTTCCATATTTCTTGCTTTTTGATTTTTTTTAATGTCTTTAACATTTGGTCCTTTTTTCTCCCCCTCTTTCCAATAAATGAAAAGAATGTAAATCTAGAAAAGTGTGGGCAAAAGCATGCTCTTTTTCTTGCTAAGTGTTCGCTCTTTAACTGTAATAGTGTGACAACAAGCAGAGAGAAACAGGGAGACTTACGCACTCTGCCTGGTCTCGCCCCTCCTGCCAGTGATTTTTGACAGCTTGGTATCTGATGCAAATCATTTCCCCTCCAACTTGCATCTTCTGCCTCCTGCAGAGGATGGGTGCTCTGGAGGGACACCGCCTGCCTGGGTCCTGTGTATTCAGAATTATTATTATTTACTGAGCACTTACTGTGTGCCAGCACTTTGCTAAGTGCTTTCACATTCAGAGGCATTGGAAAAAAACAAGCTCTGTGGGTTTCTGCCTTGCCCTGTGTTCCCTTACCACTGGAATAGATGATTGATAAGCCTGGTGTCTGCAATCAAATAGCCTGGGTTCAAATCCTGGCTCTGCCACGCCCCAGCTGTGTGACCTTAGGTGTATCTCCTCACCTTTCTGAATCTCAGTTTCCCCATCTTTTAAATGAAGATTCATCATAGCATTTATCTCCTGGGTCTGTTCTGGGGGTGACATTTGTTACTATTGGTAGAGCATTTTGAATGGTGTGTGGCACACAGCAGGCACGCCGTGAGTGCAGATGTTAGGAAGCAGCTGCAGTGGGCAGGCCTGTGCCAGGTTGGCCAGTGGTGAGTACTTCTCCATCCTCCTGCTCGCTGCCCACCCTGCTGGGCCCTGGAGCCTTCCAATTAGACAGGAGAAGAGTGTGCCAGCTGGAGCCAACACAGACGCACAGAGCACTCAGCACGCTCATATGAGAAGTGCATTTGGGTGAGTACCTAAGTATCGCTACTTCTATAGAACTGGTCCAGCCATCCCAGGGGCCACACAGTTTTAAGCCAAATACGTGAGTATCCCCCTTGCCCTGCTCCTCCCTCTACTTCCTACCACTGCATCAGCCCAGCAGCAAGTTCTTCCTTCCTTTCCCTAGAATGTACCTCCAGCCTTCCTCATCTCCGAGTGCGGCCACCCTTCTCTCCACTTGGACCCCCACGGTCACCTTCTCCTTGCCCTCTTGTGCTCCCTCACCCTCTTAGAATCAACCATTTTTCTACAGCAATTAGAACAGTCTTCTTAAAATGCAAACCACTTCTCCACTAAAACCTTCCAAGGGTTAAGGAAACAACCCATAGCTTCTGAGCTTTCTAAAAGGATCCTCCAGGATCTGGAGCAGTGGTCTGTTGAGGTCACCTTCATTCACTGTTTTCAGTTTTATTAAAGCCCTTGGGCCTCCCCACTGTCCTTGACCGTGGCCAAGCACATTTCTGCCTCTGGCTTCTGCACTTGCTATCCCTCCGTCTGGAGACTTGACTTCACTCCCTTTCCTACAGAGAGGCTTCTTGATGGTTAGGTCTCCTTTCAGGCACCCGCCAGCCCCTCCTGGGCACCCTCCTCAATACAGCGCGGTTCTCCATGTGGCCTTGGATGGCCCAGTTCTCTCCTCCTTTCTTGCTTGTAGTTCCCAAGGCAGAAAGTGATGGGAGTGTAGCACTGACTCAGAGGGGAACTGGCTGGAATAGCCCAGGGCGCACCAGTTGCTACTGGAAACAAGCTGTCCTCCAGCGTTTGGGCCCCACAGGGCCTGTTTCCCCTGGAGTATAAAACCCAGGCTGGCTACTGTCTGGGGCTCCTTCACCAAATACTGCTGGGACACTGTCTAGGAAGCGGGCACTCAGGGGGTGCAAGTGGGGTGTTCACAGATAGAACTCCGTCTGCCCTGGGCAGCTTTCCTGAGGCTGGGGGACCAGCTTGTCATGGATCCTAGGCTTTCTTTGTCCCTTGCCAGCTATTTATAGGCAATGAACTCACTTCCTCTAACATGGTGTATGTGAGGGTTCTATCTCAAATAGTCAAAGTGCAGCCCAGGGGGCTGCGGGTTGAAGTGGTAACCAGGGTACCATGAACCTTTTTCGTAACCGCCCCTCCCCACCGCCCAGCCGCTCTGTCTCACTGTCCCTCTTTGGTTCCTGCAAAGTTTTGTCACTACTGAAAATAAATAGGCAATTGACCTGCACCTGTGGTTGTTGTTCACATCCCCCAATAGAATGCAACTGTCTATTTGTCTGTGTATCCCCCTGTATTCCCTAACAAAGTGCCTGCCCCCTAACCAGTGTTCTGTTGGTATTTGGTAAAGAAATCTCTGAATACATTTTTTAAAAACCAGGACTTTTTTCTTGAGAAAAAAACTTTTTTGTAAGCTGCAGAAAGTTAAAGCCTGGAGGACTCAGAACATAGATTGTACACCGTACTACAATGTTCTTGAATATCCAATGTTCTTGCTCAAAGGAGATAAAAGTTCAAAGTTGGGAGTGACAGAAAGGGGACTGAAGGGGTGTGGCCAGAACGTAGGTGCCAGGGACCTATGGAGAGGCCTGGGGGAGGAGAAAGTTGGGCACCAACTCTGCTCAGCAACCCACTGTGGGTGCTGGGCCAAGTGAGGTCTCCCCATGATGGAGCTGCTGCTGGGAGGCCTGAGACACTTCCTTCCCCAAACCCACACCCTGGAGTGACAAGGAAGAGGTTCTGAGCGTTTACTAGGACCCCAAGGAGAGGCACGAGTGGCTGAGAACTGGTTGGGGAACCTGGAGAGGAGGCCTGGCAATGTGGGGAGAGGTGCAGGGTGACATGTGGGGACCTGATGAAGGAGCACGGTGGGCAGGGGGGAGGAGGCAGTGAATTCGGGTGATGTCAGGGAGCCTTGGATGCCCCATAAGATGAAACCAGATAAGGAGGAGTGGGTGTCCTTCATGCCACCGCTGCCCAGAGGGCAGAACCTTAACTGACTGATCTTGATAAAACCTGACGATGACAATGTACCCTGAGCTGGCAGGACTTAACTTTTCACCCCAGGGAAAAGGGTATGAGGATCATTTCTTTTGGAGAAAAATCAGGGAATTCCAGAACTAGTACAGTTAACATACAGAGAAAATGTGCCTCGTTCCAGCAACTGATCTAAAACTTTATGTGTGGGTTAGGCCAACATTCTTGGTTGCAGGCAACAGTCTAACCCGGCAAGTTCATGCCAGAAGAGGTCTATTAAAGTTTACTCCTTAGGTACCTTATGGCCTTTCTAGGAGGGCCAAAGAATTAAGCTTGCTAGTCCTCAGACCCAGGACAGTGCTAGCCTAGGAGGTCAGCAGAGCCCTTCAAATGCCCCACTCTGTGCAGGACCATCCTCACAGGAAGCCCTCTGTGGCTTTCAGTTGCCAATGGGCACCCACGCTACTTGAGGTTGGGTGTCAAAATTCCTCCTAATTTTCCCGGAAAACCCAGCAGCCCTGCCTCTGCACTTCCCAGGCTCCCGCCGTGTGGTGCCTTCTTGCAGGGCGCTCTTCCACAGCTGAGTCCTATGAAACTGGTGGAAACAGGCCACGTGCTGCACCCTGGCTGCAAGGGGCTCAGAGAGAACTGGTTTTTGGTAGCCAGGAAGGCAGCCTGGGAGGGCAGGGGAGTGGGTGCCACCTGACCACACTGCACTGAAATCACCATTTGCAGATGAAAAAAATCAAAATTGCATCTGTACATTCTCTTTGATTCTTGACAGTTAGGAATGAGTTCCACCCCTCTTGTTTGGGGGACTTTGAATTCATTTCCTTGATTTTCCTTAGCATATAAAAGACCTACCCTAGTTATAGACTGTTAAAAAACATCCTTCATCAGGAAGCCTACCTCCTAATCAAGAAGAGGTCATAGTTCAAGGACGTTTGTCCTTCCCCAAAATACTATAGCCTGCCATCATTTTTCTGCACTTTCTTTCTAAGCCACAATATTCTCCTTCCATATTAGGATTTTGCACCTCTCCTGGGGCCTCTGACCCCATTTTTTATTTGCTTCCCGGGCTCTTGTGGCCTCCCTTCTATTTTTGTGATGTTTCCCTTTGTGTCTGTAACTGTAACTCCCTGTCTTTCTAACAACTAGGAAGCTATGGTTTCGGATTTAAGTCCTAATTAATTGCTTTTCGATTCATGTATATAATTGTTTCCATCTGATACTTGAAGTTCTCTCTCTCCCACTAACTCAAGCAAAATGCAGCTGCATTGCAGGATGGGTTTCCACGTTTCCTCCAGGTTCTTTCAGAGCAACATGGAACTGAAAAACAATTCACAAGATTGCCCCTTCTACCCTCAGAGGCCAAGCGGGACTTCAGTCTAACCATCCTGATGAACCCTTAATCTGGTCCGATCCTGTCATGAACAGGCTTGGGTGTGATGAAGTCCTGGAAAATTCTCCTGTCTCTAATCTACTATTTATTCAACCTTCACACACACACACACACACACACACACACCACACGAAGGCAGGGGTGGGACCAAAATTAAGGACTGGGATTGGAAAACATCAAGGTTAGCGACACCTCAAATCAAAACTTAAAGAAGAAAGGGCCAATCAAAAAATTCTAAATGAAGAAAATCATTTACAAATTCATCCTGAGCTCCAGAGAGAAAATTCGATCAACAAAAAGCTTTGAAATTTAAGTTCTGAAATGGATCACACATCTGCAAACTGGAGCTGCTAGTAGTGCAAAGTATCTTTGCAATTGTGGCCAATGCATACCCTCTGTCCCCGTTCTTCCATGCTTCCTGGTTTTGTTAGTGTAGAAGGCCAGAGCCCTTCATCTCAGGAAGGGCAGGTTCTTTGCAGCCCCATTGAGCTAAGTCAATCAGGGTCACCCAGCCCAGTGATTGGTCCAGGGTTCTCTGGTTCTGACCAATGAGATAGTGGAAGCCTCCTGCAGGGTTTCTGGGAAGTATTTTCTTCCTGAGTACAAAGGAATAGCAAGAGAAAGTCGTTTGCACTTGCCCTGAATTTTCTATCTTAAATGTAGATTGTGTATAGATATGGCTCATAGAATTGATCTTGTGACCAGGAGATAAAGCTAAGAGAACTGCATGGACCTCATATGAGATAACTAAATATCTTTACTCATTAAGTCAGGGGTTGGCAAACTTGTTCCATAAATAGGCAGATGGTAAATATTTTCACTTTCCAAGCCACCGCCACTCAACTCTGCTGTCATTGCAAGGAAGCATTCGTAGATAATTCACAAACAAATGAGTGTGGCTGGATTTCAAAAGAATATTTATAGACACTGCAATTTGAATTTCATATGATTTTAACATGTCACAAAATATTACTGATTCTCTTTCGGGTTTTTCCCAAATATTTAAACTATGAAAATCATTCTTAGCCCAAAGGCTACACAGAAATAGGTGGCAAGCCAGATGTGGCATGTGGGCTGTGGTGCCCCACCCTGAATCAACTTTCTGTCTGTTGGGTTTCTGTTCCTGGAAGCTGAGTGTCTTTTAGACGATTCTGTTACCCAGTCTTCCCTTTCACAGGTAACAAAGCTGAGGTCCAGAGAGGTGACACAACTTTGCCAGTGTTACACAGCTAGTTAGTGTCAGAGCTAATAAATCGAGACCCCAGAGCTCCCAACAAGCTCTGATTCCTGTCCCCCTCAGGACACAGACCTGCTTCCTACTCATTTATACACATTTCTAGGTTATGGCATTTATGTCTGTAATTCCATTGTATTTACTCAAAATGTATTGAAGGACAGCAGGGTAGTAAGTTTTACAGAGGGCCTACGACATGCCAGGAACTTTACAGTATTTAATCCTACAGCAATGGTGAGGTTGATACGGTTAAGCCCACTTCACAGATGAGGAAATAGAGGCTCTGAGAGGTCTCAACCATGCTCAGTTCCCAGGGAATAGGTGGGGGCCCCAGTTCCTTCTTGGTACATCTAACTGCATCCCATGCTTCACAACTCAGTGCTGGGTGTACCCTAATGAAGACGACAAGGAAATATTTTCCTTTTTCATGTGTTTCTTGGCGCATCACACAGTGGAAAAATGATAAAACGCCAGTCATCATTGTGTCCACTAGAGGGCAGCAAGAGGTCATGTTTCTGAAGCACTCCGTGCCTCAGCCGGTTCCACGAACTCAGTCACAGGTTTATGGGAAACAAGAGAAAAAATGATGCAGCCTTTTATTCCAATATCTTCACATTTCTGATGGGAAAAACAAAATCCCACGGGGCTCAGGCTGTTTCTTCAGAGTCAGACATTGGGAATCATTAAATCAACAAAAATTAATGGAGTCAAATCTTAATTAAGTCAACTTGCGTTGCCACACCATCACACCTGTGGAGGTACAACCGGTGTGGACTCTGCCGGCCCCGAGCTTGCAGTCTAGGGGGGCAGATGGACCATGAGAAGTAATCAAATCAAGTAAATTGTCAGCGATTGTGGGGAGCGGCTGTTGAGGGGGGGACGGAGGTGAGCTCTAAGTGGAAGTGGTATTTCCCCCAAGTATGAAGATGAAAAGCAGCCAGGCTCTCAAGGAGCTGGAGGGCAAGAATTCCAGGGATACGGAACTGCAAGGGGTAGGGGGTCCTTCACGCGTGCTGGAACCTGGCAGACCAGCAGTGTGTCTGGGTTAAGTGAGAGAAGAAAGAGGGCATGAGAGACACCATGACATGACAGTGTTCGTGCACTGAACCTCCACAATGGTGCAAGCCCATTTGAGGGAGCTGGGTGCACCCTCACTGCAAATCTAGGCCTTGCATGGTATTCCTTTTCCTATCTTGTAGCCTCAGGAGGGCTCAGCAGCTTGGCCAAGGCCACACAGTCTGAACAGGTCTAGCTGGGACTTGAACCTGGGTTCGTCTGACTCCAGGAACCAATCCAGTACCCAAGCTTGTCTTCACTCTAACAAATAAAATGGAGCTGATGCTAAACCCCCCAAATCCTGTCTCTTGGCTAGGATCTCCTCAAGGCATCCTCTTCCCCTTGCCTTTCAGGACAGCGTCCATCACTGTCAACTTTTGGGCCTGGGAGTCAGGGAGAAGGCAGAAGTCTAATAACAAAGAGGAAAATCTTTCTCTAGAAAGGAATGCCCAAAGGCCCAGAAGAGAATAACCAAAACTCACATTGGAGACAATTGTACCCTTTCAAAAGCAGTGCTCCTGAGCACACACTGACCACACAAATGGACTCGGGGAACTACAGGAAGGACACCTCATGCCCTGAATGTGACCTCGAATTGGATGGCTTTTGAATCTGAGCCAACATCCCTAGGCTCTGGCAAATTTAGCAAATTACCCAAGTATGACTTGCCTTGCCACCTTCTGACTTCTGACGAATGAAGGCGGCCCTGGAAGAGCAGGGTGTGCCTATGATGGCTCAGGCCTCCAAAGTTGTCATTTGGGAGTTGCGGAGCAGGGTCCATGGAGGGCTGAGAACAAGGGAGGGTGCAGAGCAGACATGGGTCTGTCTCCTTCCCTGAGGTCCTGGCAACCCAGACTGGGTGGCAGTTCACATCTTCTGCCTCATTTCTTCTAAGCCCTTCTAACCTTCAAGACACTGGCTCCCTCATCCCAAAGCTGCCACAAATACCCTCTGCAGGCCTCGCAGTGTCTCCCTGCCCACCACCCTTCTTCCCTTATTGGGCCACAGAGCTTAGCATTTGTTCTGCAGGAGAAAAAATAGGATTTGGCACTGGCCACCCAGCTTGTGTCCTGGTCCCCTGTTGGCAGGCTACGTGACCCTGGACACATCACCACCCTGGTCAGGCTGAGCCCCAGTGCAGGGCAACAGTGGTGAACAGCCCCAGCCTCAAAGAGCTCCTGGATTTCGATATTTCCATCTGGAAAATGGGTGTCTCTCCAGCTGGTTATGAGCATGAAGAAAACTAATCTACCCAAGAAGCACTTGTGATGGGTCCTCCACTATGGCCTCATCTTTCCCCTCTGAATGCCATTTCAGACGCATTCTAGCAGCCTGGCAGAATAGGAAGTGGTAGCTAGGAACTTGGCCTCGGGGTCAATTTTTTTTTTTTGCAGTTTTTGGCCGGGTTTGGGTTTGAACCCACCACCTCTGACATATGGGGCCAGCGCCCTACTCACTGAGCCACAGGCACTGCCCATGTCTCGGGATCATTTTGACTGGTTTTTCATCTTGGTGCTGCTTCTTTCCTGCCTTCGGGACCTTGGACAGGTTATCCAGCCATGCGCCTTGGTTTTCTCATCCCCACAATGGGACCCCATTAGCTTCTGTAACAAATCACCATAAACTTGGTGGCTTACAATGACAGAAATTGATTCCCGCACAGCTGAAGTCTGAAATCGAGGTGCTGGCAGGGCTGCTCTCCCTCCAGAGCCTCCGAGGGAGACTCTGTCCTGCGTCTTCCCACTCCTGGCGGCTCCAGGTGTTCCTCAGATTGTGGCTGCAGAACTCCAGGCTCTGCCCTGGTCTCCAGGTGTCTCTCGTATGTCTATCATAAGGACACTTGTCAGATAATTCAGGTTGACCTCAACTCAAGATCCTTTATTTCATTACATCTGCTAAGACCCTTATTACAAATATTGTCATAATCACAGGTCTTGGGGACTAAGATATGGACACACCTTTGGGGGGATGATCATTTAACCTACAAAAGCCAAATAACAAATCCACAAGGCCCACACTGAGCCAGCACATTGCAAGTGCTTGGCTGAGGAGAGCTATTCCTGCTATGTGTAGAGGCTGCGGCTGAGGTTAAACCACAGAGACTTGTCCGACACAAGGGCAGAAACTCACGTGCAGAAAGATGGGCCTCGTTTCCCTGCAGGCCCCCAGGCTGGCAGCCAGATAGACAGTGCTGCTTTTCCCTGCTGGACCAGACTTGTTTCACCATTGTATTCCCCCAATCTACTCTCTGTCCTAAAAAGGCTTTTGGAGAAATCAATTATTGAAAAGTCTAAATTTTGCTTTATTGAAATCAGGTTCTAGGTGATGGCCAGTCACAGGTTGAGGACTGCAAGTGACCCGGCAGGAGGGGAGAAGTGGCCAGCAGAGGCTGTCTTGATGGAGCATTGCTCTCAGGCCAAAGGCAGCTTGGCTCATCAGGTAATGCCAGGCACCAGGCTTAAAGATCAAGGTAATTTTTTACTGAAAAGAAAGGAGTCTGCTTTCATCCTGAGTGAGAGTCAGTTCCAAGGCTGGTGCAGTGCATCCAAGAGTCAGGGGGAGGATGTCTGCTTGGAGAAGGAACAGAGAAAAGCATGGCCTGGACCCAAGGAGGGCAAGGAGGCCGAGGGGGCCAGACTTAGCCTCAGCTCTGTGGAAAGGAACAGCCAGCCACACTGATTCCCACACTGCCAACCCTGGGACAGCGCAGAGCCTCAATTTTCTCAGCTGGCAAATGGGATCACAGCAGGACCTCTTTGTTCCGGACCGGCACTTTGTGGGTACATGGGCAGTGCTATGCAATGCGATGTGTATGGTGTTCCCACCAGCATCACAAAGGATACAATAGGCCACAGAAGTGATGTGGGGGTGACTGGTTCAGATCCAGGCCACAGAAGGACCTGACCTCTGAGCTTTATCTACCTATGTCTGGGTTGGAAATGAAGCCGGAGGGGTGTCCTCACAGTGTGCAGGAAGCAGAGGAGAGGCTTCTGAACTGGTTGAGAAAGGAACCTCATAAAGAACCTTTCATCCACAATCATTTCGAGGCCTGGTGGTATTTTGTAACTGTAGTGTGACCATATTTGCACCCCCAAAGAATCCCAGAAATAACTAATGATTGAAGTTCTTGCCAGAAGTGCCATCAGGATAGCAATGTCAATATGGCGTGTCATTGTCCCCAGGCTGACGCTGCTGGGCAGTGACCCTATGATAGAGCATGATTCCCCAGTATTCTTCAGCTCAGCACAAAACTAGCATAATGTAGCAGAAAGTCCACACCCCTTTCTCCATGTCAGAGGTCAGCACTGCACCAGGTTTGGGGACTCTTGTCCCCTGGAAACCACCCTTGGGCTTTATTTTATAGGAAGCTGTTTGCTCACCTGGCTGAAGGAAGAATCCCTGAGTTAAGAAGCATGTATAATTTTAACAACTCTTCTTTTTGTTCCATGGGTTCAGAATGACTTCAGTAATCCCCTTTTCTGGAAAACTGCCCACTTGTCCCAGTTTAATTATTTTCTTTTGAAGTTGAGAAGCGCACCTCACCTTCATAGCAACCCCTTAGGTCAACCATAATGAACCTATAGAATACTGAACACAAAGAGAATACCTTAAAGCAACCAGGGGGAAAAGATCACTCTAAGGAATGCCAATCGTCTGACACCTAACCTTTCTCAAACCCTAACGAAAGTCAGAAGACAGCAGAATAGTGTCTTTAAAGTGCTGAAAGAACAGAAATGTCAACCTGGAGTTCTACAGCCAGACAGACTGCCTTTCAAGCATGCAAGTACCAAGCAAAAGGGAACACTTGCTATCAAAAGACTCCTGACAAAAGAATAGAAATAGTTTTATTTCTTTGGATGACTTCTATTTCTTTGTCTTGACTAATAACTCTGGCTAGAACTTCCAGTGCACTGTTGAATAGCAGTGGCAAAAGCAGGCACCTTGTTTTATTACTAATCTTGGGGGGGAGGTAAGCTTTCAGTGTTTCACCATTAAATATCATGGTTTTACATAAATACTTCTTATGGGATTGGGAATTATATTCCCATTATATTCCCAGTTTCTGAGGGTTTTTTTGGGGGGGTATTTTTTAATCATGAAAGGGTACTGAATTTTTTGTCAAAATTTTTTTGGCATCAATAAAATGATCATGTGGTTTTCTTTCTTCATTCTATTAATGTATTATATTAGTCAGTTTTTGTGTGTTGAACCAACCTTGCATTCCTGAGATAAATTCTTCCTTGGTCATGGGGTATATTCCTTTTAATATGCTTCTGGATTTGGTTTGCTACTATTTTGTTGAGGATTTTTGCATCCATATTCAAAAGGGATATTTATCTACAGAAACTTTTCCTATGATATCTTTGCCTGGCTTTGGTATCAGAGTAATGTTGATCTCATGGAATAAGAAATCTTTATTGCTCTTACATGTTTTTGAAGACTCATACACTGAAAATGGCAAAATTTTGTTGAAATATATTAAAGGATACTTAAGTAAATGGGGAGACATCCTGTGTACATGGATTGACTTAATATTGTCAAGATGGTAATAATTCCCAATGTCATGAAGAAATCAATGCAATGGCTATCAATGCAATCCAAGTGTGACCTTGGATTTAGCAGCGGTTTCTTAGTGACACCAAAAGCACATGCCATGAAGAGGGTCTAGGAATGGAGGAGGAGAGATGGCCAAACTTCCCTAAGAGAAAGCAGGTTCTGGCCACACCAGCTTCTTCCAGGCAAGCTCTGCAAGCTCTGGAGCTTAGGCTAGACCTTGGGCACAAGCAAAGGGATCTGGTAGGAGACTGAGAAGAATGCTACTGTCAGGGGATACTCTTGCAAGAAACCCTGAGAATACCAGGAATCAGTATACAGGTACAATGCCCAATGACAGTAGTACTAAGGGTCTTGTGTGTACACAGTGCTGTATCACCTACACAGTTCTTGCTGGTGCTATATCCCCTGGGACCTTCCCCATGGTAGGTGAGTTGTGCAGTCCAGATGCCATCTCAACAGCAAAATATGAGACTTGTCCTTGAAACCAACCGCTAGTCCTTCCTCTGCATCTTACAGCACCACCCAGTGGCAAGGTGCATTGGCAGCTTCATTAATTTTTTCACCCCTCAGGATGTGGGCAGACTCTACCAGGGGTACCCGACCTTTTTTCTTGTCTAACACATGTGGGAAGAATAAGAGTTGTCTTGGGTCACACATTAAATACATAACACTAAAAAGCTGATTTTTAAAATATAATTTTATTGAATCATAATTGTGTACATTAGTGCAGTCATGGGACACAATATGCTGACTTCATATACAATCTGAAATATTTTGGTCGAACTGTTAAACATAGCCTTCATGGCATTTTCTTAATCACTATATGAAGACATTGATATTCTACATTTAATAAGTTTCACCAGTACCCTTCTAAGATGCACCATAGGT